>JANAVB010011407.1:0-20000 GCA_029216955.1 Iris pallida
CCAGACACACTTTAAAGCAAATAGAGCATTAGGTCTTTCATGCATAGAATGTAGAAGTGCTGATTTGTTCTTTATTCTAACGGCCAATTTGGTTCCTGTTTGAAATGGAGTCTTTGTTGTTTCCGTTGGCGTTATGGCCAAAGTGGAAACTGAACATGTTTGTTTCCCAAAGTTCACCGTTTCTTCCATACAAAACTGACCGGAATGACAAACCTGAATGTTGAAAACAGCAGAAAATGGCGAAGGCGAATGCTTAGGGAAGACCATTTGGCATTTTCCATTTGAAATGGAGCTTCTGCTTTTTCAAATGGGAATCAAACTGACCCCTGGTCATATGACACCTGGGTCGTGTAATCTAGTTGACAGTGCTAACCTGCTATCCTTAGCAGAGGCATTTCAATTCTAGTTTTTCTTTCCCTCCATAGGATTCCTTCTTGTATAATCCAAACTAAACTAGTGTTTCAAAGAATCAATTTAGTTTTATGTTGGTGATATCTAATATGAAAGTCATTTACCTATTAAAAATATTAATGGAAATATCTAGAAAAAAAGAGACAAGGTTCATAGTATTGGAATAGATATCGGAACATTCCTATGAATATCAGGACCGGTGGTATCGGTTATCGACGGTTTCGGATCGGAGTATCGATTTTTTTTGTATGGGAAAGCAAATAATTATTAACAAATTTTTAACATTTTAGAATTTTTTTAATACATTTAGGCATAATTTAAAATATTTTAAGTATTGTTTCTTAGGAGTTTCGAAATTGAATGAAATAGTATTCACCCTTGCCGATTGGTTTATAAGTTTTCTTTTACATGATTTTACAACCTTACTATGCTTTTACTCCCTTGTTGATTGATTTTTTTTCGTTTAATTTTCTTTGTCGAATTGACCGAAAAGAGACCTCTAATCGGGTGTCGATCAATATCGGGTGTCGGTCAGTATCAGATCGGGACATGTCAAACCGTATCGCTATCGGCCGTATCGCTATCGGTCGTATCGGATCGGTATCAGCAGATACTGCAAACTATGAAAAAAGATTTATATATGGTTTCATTGGCTTAAAAAGATAGCTTATTATAGAGTTTCTAGGGAGTTAATGTGGTGGACACTGGAAAAGAAACAAGTTCCTAGTAGCTATATATGGAGACTATTAAGGACTTGTATGATGGAGTTATGACGACTAAGCAAACCGTTGGAGGTTATAGTAAAGTATTTTTATTATTGGTGACTTACATCAATGATCATCATTAAGTCTATACATTTTTGTACTAGTTATGAATGAAATTACTAGGTATATCCAGGAGGAGGTGCATCATGTTTTTGATGATATTGTGTTGGTTGTTGAGAATAGAGAAGGGTTGAATGCTAAAATAGAGCTGTGAGAGAGACTTTAGAATATAAGGATTTTAAAATCAAGATAAAAATAGAGTATACGAAATTCAACTTCAACCCAAATGGAAAAAAAAGAAGAAGAGAGTACATAAGATGGATAAGAGATACTTAGGAGTCATAGCTTTTGGTATTTATGATCAATCATTCATCATAACAGAAAATTTAAAAAGTATGTCATGAATAGAATTAAGCAGGATGATCGAACTGGAGGACTACTTCTGGAGTACTTTGTGATCGAATATACCTTTGAAGTTGAAAAAGAAATTATATAGATAATCTCTAACAAATTATTCAATCAAAAAGATTGACAAATTAGAAACGGGATTAGCAACAGGGAATATGACCAGACTCCATGATATCTGACAATGACGCAATTAGAGATGACTTAAATAAAATCTCTTCAGTGGAATAAGCATCTAAAGACATGTAAACACACACATAGACGTAAAATGAACGCAATCTGACCAATATCTCTACTTGATGTGATCACAACACCAACAAAGCCGTAAAGCCTTTTCCCAATTTTTTGGTCTACTTACTGCAATCAACCAACCCTTAGGTCAAAATGGCATGTACACCTGGGAAGGTAAATAATAATAACATTGGTCTTGTTCCTTCTACATAAAGAGAACATGACTCCTCTCTAACAACTCTAATGAGCAATCTCAATCCCATTGTAAGGCCTTCGACACAGCCTTCTTGATCACCTCCTTGGCTTTTTGGAGCAAGAGATTGATCCAATCCAAATACACCATCCTGATCTTTACTAATATCGTGGAACCATCTCCTATCACAAAATCCACCACCATCTTCTTTGGATCATTGCAAACTGGTTCAAAAAGAAAGGCAATGCGACTCGAACACATAAATCCATGCCTAAAACGACTTTGCTGATGCTACCATCAGTCGTTATCTCCTGTATTGGGCTTAGGAAACATTGAAGAGGACTTTTCTTATATCCTCACCACCTGGAAGGCAATGCCATATTTGGGAGTCCGCTGCTGGCCTCTTTGACAACTTCACGAACTCTACCATCTCCGGTGCTTATCTTCGTTATTTGGGCTTAGAATCATTAAGGGGTATTTTCATGTAAAGAAGAGAGAAGCTCAGCAAAACCCTCCTGGCACCTCTTCCCATCTTGAATTCCACTGCCACCTCGTATGGCGCTCCATGGATGCTAACCATCTCCCTTTCTTATGTTCACCATGTTGGCTAGGAATTTCTTCAGAGTGGTTATTTTATGGAGAGACAACCCCAGTATGAATACCTGACCTGTCAGCATCATTCATCATTCACTGCCACGCCCCCCCCCCCCCCCCCCCCCCCCCCCAAAAAAAAAAAAAAAAAACAAAAAAAAAACAACCCCCTCCCCTCTTAAGTACTTAGGCTGCTCTAATACTGAGTGTGAAACAATTCAAGCCTGAATCCACAATCCAAGAAGAGAATAAGGCATCCAAAACATCATGATCTTTATCATGGTATATGGAGGCTGCATGGAGGTGTGATAACCTTGTGCTATTTGGTTGATACTTGGGCATTTTCATTCTGAGGCATGTTATTGTAATGTTCAATATAGATTCACCTACTGTACATTCTGTCCATGTTCTATATTGTCATTTGCTTTCGGACTTAAATACCAAAGCCACTTATATATAGTTTGACCACTAATATGAGTTTAAGTCTTCATCCATCTTTTCTAGCACTTCGGTCTTCCTAGAATCCAATTGCTACAAGAACCAAAGCTATTGAAGCACAGATACTTGAAGAAGAAAATATATCATATCAGATGTTCTGATTCTTGGATATGATGAAGCCATATACACTTTTCTTTCCTGATAATTGCCATTTCCCGTTAAAATGTGCTAGATACACCTTTTTACGTGTTGATAAATGTTAGCTGTAAAGCTTTGATCAGATTTCCTACTGTACACCCAACTCCAAATTTGCCATGCAAACTAGTAGGACGAGTTTCGTCCGTACATCAATTAGTAGGGGTAGTTTGGTAAAGATAGTGAAGTCGATGGTTGTCCTAATCTCTTGTTATAAATAGGACTTCGATCTCTTGTACTCGTCACTCTCACTAAATAATAAAATAACTTTTGTGCGGTCATGGATGTAGGAGACGACATCTCCGAACCATGTTAAATATTGTGTTTTGGTGATTGTTCTTCTTCATAGCTGATTCGCTAGTACCATGTGCATAAAAATAAATGTAAAGGAGCAATATATGTACACACGAAACTATCCAATACTGAACTCAGTATTGGTGTCATCATAATTTCAAAGGCCAAGAAGATCAAACTCCTCGATTGATAGCATTCATGATTAGTTATAATTTATGGATGTATTTATTAGAATGTGCCTTCTATTGGGAAATTAATCAGGGTTGCTGCTTCAGTTCTTTTAGTTATATAAGTTGAACTTGTATATTATATTATTATGTAATCATGTTGTGTTTTTTTAATCCTTTTGGTTATTCTTCTTCATATGTTGGATAAGAATCATATCATGTGTGATTTCGTACCCACCAAATCCATAGAAGTTCATCATAGGTAGCATGACTGCTAGTATTGTTGCTTAGAACTAGCATACTAGCAGTTGATGAAAAGTAGTCATGGTGTAAAATAATGTGATAAGTATATACCCTTATGGGTACCTGCCTAATTACTTTATCTGATATTTGTACTTCTTTTATAACAAGACTTATCACGTAGTTGGTTAAAATTATTTGTTTTCTGAACAGGGGAATAGGTGAATACCAGATTGATTATGTACCAGCTCCAAGAATCACAGAAGCTGACAAGACCAATGATCGAAAGTAATCTTATTTATACTCTTGCTTGAGAAGATATTTATCTTTGTTAGAATTTCCTATACGACATATGGTAACATACTATATGAAAGTGTGAATGGTGCAATCTAATAAGTGAAAACACATGATATATGGTTGTTTAAGTATGCTTATTGCTTAGTTTTGCTGTAGGTTATCAGTTTGCACCACTTTATATGAATTTTTTTAGTTATATGAAATTTGTTTTTTTTAAGTAAATACTCGTATACTTGTTATGGATTATATTGTATTAAGCCTATGTTTTATGTCATTTGATGTAATCAACTGCCAGGGATAGTTTGATCATGAGGTCACATGTGATTTCCCTATATAATAAAACATAATGAAGACGCATCTATTTTGCTCTTTCTTTCTAGCATGTTCCATTTATTCTTTAAGTATCTTTTACCTTTCTCCTTATTCTTGCATGTTTGCTTTTATTTATTTATTTTGTTCGTCTTATCAAGACTTATTTTTTCTGCATGTGTTTCCTGTGAATGAACTTTTGCTGATTGTGATGTGCGGTGACGAAGACAAAAAAGATTGAGAGGAAGCAAGAAAATAACACATAATGATCTTTGGCAGAGAATTAAAATATATCCTATTCCTATTCCCCACTTGGTTGAAGAGTAAATATTACACATGCCAATCTCTCCATGAGATTACAAGCCTTCAAGGAACTTTCTTTTATAGATGGCAGAAACTTAACCTACAAGGCAGTGGACTCTTTCCTTTAAAATGCCCCTAGTTTTGCCAAACACAATCCAAGTTATATTAGGGAAAAGCCATATGGTAAAACCCAATAACAAACATCATTAATTCGGTCGAGTCCAGTTTAGAAAAGTCCAATTCCTGCAAAATTCTGGTAGCACATGTCTCTGTGTACCTCAATTACGAGATTCTAAATGACAGAACTAGCACGGGAAGTGAACATATGGAAACAAAGATATGGAGATCAAAATTTCAAAACATATTTTATGTAAATTCCACTTGTAGTTCCAGTTAGAGCTTTTTTAGAGGATGTGTTAGGCTGGGACTGCACTGGACAGCACCTATGAACACCTTGCTCTACTAAACATTGCGACTTCTCAAAACTCCCTAGAGCACTTGTGGACTACCTACTCCACTTTGAATTGAAAAGGTAAATACACCAAAATCCTCCAGTATTCGGTGTGATGGTCAAAAGAAGTGATAAGTTTCTGTTGAAGGTGCTATTTCCCTGGGGTGGGATAGGCCAAAATGAACATTTGAATTGAAAAGGTAAATACACCAAAATCCTCCAGTATTCGGTGTGATGGTCAAAAGAAGTGATAAGTTTCTGTTGAAGGTGCTATTTCCCTGGGGTGGGATAGGCCAAAATGAACATTTGTTTTTGAAGCTTCTATACAGACTGTGCCCTGCTGCTAATGTAATCTAGGATGGTTCTTAGACAAAATTACGCGCCGTTCAAGCCAAAAAAGTGAAGATCAAGCATTCCTTCTTGTCGTGTTATTTCAGTCTAGAGGGAGGAGTGTGAAGATGGGCAGACTAAAGGGAAGCTCGGATTTCAAAAAGAAAGTAATTACATACTGGCCATATGTGGTCTCAATAAAATAATAAGCTTGAGATGGAAAAAAAAGGCCAATAAAATTTTTTTGAAATTCAACTTTAGAAATAATTGGGACTGCTTTCAAGGAAATTTATGATGAAATGTGAATTTGTCTATAGGTTGCCATAACTAACAAGCATTGTGATTATGGCTGTATAGTTCTTATCAGTACCTACTGTAGTGTAGATTAGTTTGAAAGTATCTGTTTCTTGATATTAAGAAATCTTTTCATAATTTCCAAATGACTTTTCTTATTTTCTAGTAAGATGTGTAAACAAGAAATTCAAGCAAGGTACCATTGTAAAATAGTCTTGTTGTATGTGAACTGCTTTCCGTACTGTCTTAACCCATGTCCAATATTTGTGCAACAGATGTAAACTACTTTTACCTATTTGCAAATGTCCATATATCGTGCCATATCTGTATCCATGTCCGTGGTCATGCAACATAGCTGGCATACCCCTGTTTCTACTATTTTGTAGCCCAGCACATTATTTATCCTCATTGATTTTTACCCTCTTTTTTAAGGTCATTGCAAAGAGCACTTGACAGAAGACTATATCTTCTTCTTTACGGTACTGCATATGGAGCTCCTGGAAAAGAACCTGTTTGGCATTTCCCAGAAAAAGTTTATGAAAATGAAGAAACATTACGATTGGTAATATCTTTATGCACTAACATTTGGAACTTCAGTATATGATTCCCATTTATTATTTTCCACTCTATTTTTAATATTTTCACATGGCCTTTAGGTTTGTGACTCCAAATACCCTTGCTGAAGATTTTATTCATTTTTTATATACTTTTCTTTTCATATCGAGATAATGTTTCTTATATTATTTTGAAATACTTAATTTTCAGTGTGCAGAGTCTGCGCTAAAATCTGTACTTGGAGGGCTTCTTAATACATATTTTGTTGGAAATGCTCCTTTTGCTCATATGGCCATTGGACCTACTACTGAAGACTTGCCTGATAAGCCATCTTTCAAGGTACTAGTATTCAACTTTTATTTTTTATCTTCAACAGCATAACTACATTTCCATACAAACATGATACATACAATTACTGTTGAAAGGTTCAGTTATTTATATAATGCAATTGTTGATTCTCGAAGTGAATTAATGACTTCTTTGAGTTTGATCATTAGTTTCTTCAGAATCTGAAGTTACAAACTTTTCTTTAAGAAACATCTATATTATAAATGGTTAGGAATACAATGATTTATTTATCTATGTTAAAAGAGGTGACTGACTATATCTTTAGGATTAGTTTTCTACCACACTCTGGAGAAAGATTGGTTGTTTTAATCTGCTCCGATATGCAAACAATTTTTCTTCTTGGTAATAGAATTATTCGCAAGCTGACAGTAGGAAATAGTGATATCATCACTAGAATGGGCTCAGCCAGCTGTGGAGGGTAAAACCTCCCTCCATACAAGAAGTGGCATAGTTTTTACTTTTATTACTGGCAGTCAACCTTATGGTAACCCTCTACCTGATGGTAACCTTCTATGATGGTCTCGCCAAGATAGATGAGCATGAGGGGCATGCCATAAAACCTAGATGATTGATTGGCAGGCTGGTAGCCTTTGCAGGTTAGATCATGCAACCAAGAAGAACCCTCAAAGTTTCCCTAAGATGATACAATATGACATTTTAAGCAAGAGTGAGAATATGTACTGTAAAGTTCTTCATGCGGTTTGCTGACTCATTGTAAAGCTAGGTTCAACCAACGTGTTTAATAATAGTTGACAAGCAGGAAGAGGTGGATACTGGATAGTACTCATGATGGTGGCTAATTATATAGGTGGGATTCACTTTTATTTTCCAAATGTAAATTGTCTACAAGATACTAGAAACAAGGTTACCAGCATGGGTTCATATCCTTCAAGCAAAAATTAGGCTCCTTACACTTTAAGGATGTTCAAGCAAAAGAATAGGCTCGTCACACAATAAGTGATGACAGTGTAATGCAACCATAAGTACTAAAAATTACTAAAAGGGAAAGGTTTAGAACCTGACCTGATTAGGAAGCAGTGCTGATCTTTCATTATCTACTCTGCTCTTTGCATCTGATCTTGAGCTGCTGCAGCCATAATCACCAATCTTCTGCTCTGAAGAGGTCACGACTCATGAGATATGATACGAATGAGAACATATTATAATTTTAAGTTAACAGGCTAGTTCTGGAATACGAAATCTAACTAAGTTGTTATAATATCTTAATTGGGTCTGGGAGTCCAAATATAAACCATTTAACCTGGTATATAAACTAGGAAGCAGTGTGTTAGTTTACAAGTAAAACCCGACAGATGTATGATACTTTGGTCATATATGTAGATCATTTCTAATTATAATTATTGTGTTAAATAAATGATTTGATATAGTAAGACCTTGCACCAAATATATAGTTAAACTAGGAATCATGTAATATACATTTGGTAATTATATTATATAATTTGAGATAGACTTGTGGAAAGAACTTTCACATTCTATTAATCCTGCAGAAGCACTAATGGCTTGCTTTTACACTTATGAAAAAGTTGCCTACTATCTAGGTTGCATAGACACTGATACCGATTCAGATAAAGACACGATACAGATACGGAAGACGATATTTTTGAAAATTTTGGGATACGGGTGCAACATAGATACAGCTATATGTACATATAAAAACATATTTAGTCATATTTTATTTATTGCATCTTAATAAGTTCTATATCTAAGCATATTTTGGGTAGTAACTAGGTTCCAAAATGTTCTAGAAATGATTCAATGCAAAGAAAATATTACTTCTTATATGTCAATTATGTTTGGCATGATCAAGAATGTCAGAAATATTATTAATTAATGTTTTTGGTCCCTTTGGAGCCAAGACATAGGTGAGACATTCGATAGGAGTGTCAAAGAAGTATCGTGCTCAATATGAGTCGGATACGGATACGGATGCCCAATATGAGTCGGATACTGATGCGGGCTTGGATACGGTCCTCCCAAGGATTGTCCCTGCAACATAGCCTACAAGCAGATCATTTAATATCCACTAATTATTTCATACATAAAACACACATTTCTCAATTGTATTTCTTAAAGCACATTTGTAGTTTTCCAAGTAAAGAACTATGAAAATGAAACCAAAACTGAGAGTGGCTACCTAAACTTCTGAGAGGGGACTGAAATAAAGATAGAACTGTGAGCTTGCTTCCAGTAAGACTTCAATGATTATGAAGGGATGTTGCCATCATGAGACAGACACCGAGTTCTCAAGATGATAGCAGGTAAGTAGCAAATGGATTTTGCTTGAGAGTCGGAATGGCTTCCATTAGGTAATTTTATTTTGGTGACACTTGACTTATAAGAGGGATCAAGAATACAATTGTCCACCAAAAAACTAGGACAACTATGTCAAGGAGTTCATATTTATGAAATCCATTGTTTTGGATGTTTTCTTGAAAGCACTCCTATCCCATTATAGAAATAAGACTACTAGAGGGTTAACAGGCATATTTAAATCCAGTTAGAAACATTTTAAATCCATAAAAGTTTCTTTTTGAATGTGGTATGGTGTTAAATTAAGTTGCTACAGACTCTCTTTAAGATGGTCAGTTTGGTATGATGTTTCCCCATGTTCAAAATATTATGACCCTAGTACTATATTTAGTTGGCTTTCTAAAGATTAATTATTTTCATTTTCCACGGCAAAATGATGCTTTTTGATAACATGATGTAAATCAGCTTAATTACATGTTATTGTGTTGTGGAGTAAACTGCTGATTATATCTGTAAGGACTTTTCCTACTTGTTTACAAGTGAATTTTGATTGATTGATTTGATGGACATGAAGTGATTTAAATATGCAATCATGAGTTAATATATATCTGTATGCTCTTATTAGAATTCCCAAAAGTAAAATATTAGAAGTCTGAAACGCAATATATGATTCCATTTAGACCATGTTGTTGGATGGTATGACTTTGAAGTGTGAACTAAGAGCTCTCATAGAGAACCATATATATATGGGACGTGGCTGTTGATTACATCAAACAAGAATTTTATACTTCTAATGCATTATCGTGAACATTTTACTAATACATCTTATTTTACGCATCTATCACTATTTTGCAGCGGTTCTTTTTCAAATCACAAGTGATTGGCACCAACCAACTTAGTATTGGGAAGTGTGAGGATCATGTCTGGGTAACCAAAGATGAACTGATGGAATATTTTCCAGAGCAAGCATCATTCCTGAACCAGATGATCATTAGCTGAACGCACCTCGGACCGGCACAACAAATTTCTGTAACTGGCTTAGGCTTCCCTCTTTCTAGCTTTTGAGTAATCTGATATCCAATTTTGCATTTGTTGCTATGCAAGATAAATAATTCCCATGAAGCAGGAACACCATCTGTCTCTTCATCTGCAAGCATATGTACTATATATTCACCTGTAGTGAGGAATTTTGTTTCTCTAGACTAGTGACATGCTGGTTATCAGTAAGCACAATTAATGAGGTGCAGAAGAGAGCACTTGTTTTGTGTTTTGTCGGGCATTAATGTAATCACATTATTGAAATTTGCTAATGCAGTATTCCCTCTCTTCACAAAGCTATTCATTTTTTTGAACAAATCATAGAACTATGCAACTGACTTTTAGAATGATTCTCCATTGTGTCTTGTAATTTCAAACACAAAATTTACTCTGCTGAAGTCGATAGATCAAACAAGAAACCTTTCATTTATTTGGTGAACATTGAAAAGGACAATGTATTATTATACAGGTTGCTATTTATTGAGAGCATGAAGAACCCTAAATATGATGTGTTGGTCGCTATTTATACAGTTACATACTCGATACTGGTTGACACAAACTGCATCAAGCTCATGTTACCATTTTCCCTTGAAACACATGGCTTTTAAGATTTTATCCGAAAATTTTCGCTTTGGAAACCTAACGTCTTCCATTGAGATCTTAGTTGCTTTTTTGGGTATTCTCCTTACATCTGAGGATAGTAGTAGTCGTCTAATTTTGCCTGTTGAACATCTGAGGGGCGACCTGTAGTTGCTATTACTTCGACAGGGTGGGCAGTAGGACCATTCCGATGCCGGCCTACCTGTTTTCTGAATCGCTTTGATGATTGTGTACTTGTCAATGTATCCCAGAACTGTCATCTTGTTCGATACCACATCGATTTCGATACAGGTTACCCCTGCCAAGAGAAATTTGTGTGTGCTGATCAGTGGCTTTAGGTAGGGTGCTATTAGAAAGAAAATAAGATTAATTGAATTCACAAAAAAAAAAAAGACTCGTCACAATTTATTTGATATTTGAATAAGAATTATGAGATGATAAGCACTTGTAATACCCTTGAGCTTGTGCAACGCTCTCCTAGTGGACTTCTCACATGCCTTGCAATGCAAACGGACCTTCAGTTCCACCACCTGACCGTTGAAATGAGAAAAGAAAATGGAAAATAAAAAATAAAAATCAGACTCATCAAGAATTGATAAGCAAAGTAGTGTTTATTATCTTTCCTTCATCAATGAATTTGGAAATTTATTAGAAAATCTGTAACGTATCAAAATGTTAAAGAGTAAGCAACAAAGTGATGAAAATGCACAACTCATAGGAAGTTTTTTGATGGAACCATTCTATACTTGAAAAAGATGATAAAAAAAAAATTGTCGAACTTTGCGATAATGATTTTCTTGGAAGTAGGAAAACAGAAAAGATGGAGAGAGAAAAAAAAATCTAAATTAGCATGTGTTTGTATTTAATATGAAAACATAACTATGACAATTATATGATGCTATATTAGCTGCTAGCAACTGTAAGTTTGGAGATGATGAACTGACACATAGTTAGAGAGAAAGAAAAGCATTACCTCCATTGAGACAAGAGGCTTGTCTTGGGAGAAAGCAGTGGCATGAAGCTCATTAAGAGGGGGACATGGTTATGTAGAAGGCAAGGGAAGATATGGAAAAAAACTTCATATCAAAGCAAAGGTGCAAGATCATGCAGTTCCATTATGGTCAATCATGATCGATAGCATGCGTAGGTCAAGGTGTTAAACGGGCCGGGCCGGGCCGGCCCGAAGCCCACATTGGACGGGCTGAACCGGGCTCGGGCCAAGCCCAGACCGGACCGGATCAGAAAGCGGGCCGGGCCGGGCCCGGCCCGGTGAGTAAAATCGAAGCCCAGCCCGGCCCACAGGACCGGCGGGTGAGGGGCTGGGCCGGGCCGGGCCCGGGCTTGGGTTGGGCCGGGTCCGGGCTTGGTTTTTAATTTTTTTTTTTTAAAATTTGATAAAGTTTATGTTAAAAGTATATAAAAGTTTATAAAGTTTTTATTTGAAAAAATTGATATTCTTATTTGTTTAAGTTAAATTTTAAAATATATAAAATTATTTATAAAGTTTATTCTAAGTGTATAAAGTTTATTTAAAGTTTTTTTAAGTATTTGTATAAATTTTAAACATTTTTCCCTCCTTCTTTTTCCGGGCTTGGGACCGGCATAGGCGAAGTTAAAAAATGTTTTTTTTTTATATTTTTAAATTTATTTAGTTTGTTTGAGTTGTTAATTTAAATTATTTATATTTTACTTACTTTCTTTTAAGTAATATAATTTATAATTTATTTAGTTTTTTTAAATTACTTATATTTTACTTACTTTATTTTAAATTATTTACTTTTAAAAATTATTTACTTACTTTTAAAAATTATTTACTTACTTATATTTTAAAAATTATATTTAAAAATTATTACTTACTTATATTTTAAAAATTATTTACTTACTTTTAAAAATTATTTACTTACTTTTAAAAATTATTTACTTATATTTTACTTACTTTCTTTTAAATTATTTACTTTTAAAATTATTTACTTACTCCGCTCCAAAGTGTAAATATCAAAGTTTGTATTCATACCTTTGCCTCATTCTTCTTGCTCCGCTCCAAATGATTCACCCATTCTAAGCGATTCGAAGTCTAGCTCGTTGATGTCGGCAGTTTCATCTACTTTGTTTTGAGTTCTTTTCTCGGCTTGGACCCAGTCTTGAACACATACACATGCTTCCAAGATATCTGGCAGCAACCGGCTTCTCTTCTTGCTCAAAATTCTTGAACCTGTACTAAAACATGACTCCGATGCTACCGTGGACACCGGGACCATTAGTAGATCATGTGCTATCATAGAAAGTACAGGATATCTTTTTTCGTGTTTTTTCCACCATTCTAAAATGGTGAAGTGAGTGGAAGAATCGTCTTCTTCCTCATAAGAACTAAGGTATAAAGACAACTCTTGGGTCGGTTGGGAAGATTGTTTTTGTTTCTTCCGTTGTAGTATACTTTTGGCGTGTGTCAACTTAGACACCAAACCAGAGCTACTACTACTACTAGGCCCTTGAGTTGGGCGGGGAGTTGGTGCTTTGTCTTCATAACGGACCACTAATCTATCCAAAGCTAGCTTAACTTCTACTTTTGTGCCACTAACATCAATATTCATGTTCTCTCCAAAGTCATCTAACAATGCATCTACACCATCTAATTTGATTCTAGGATCAAAAATTGAAGACAAGCAATACAATAAAGGTACATCGCCCCAATATTTTTTGAATTTTGCTTCCATTTTCTGTACAACGTAAGCAAAATGGTGGGCAGTTCTATATTTAGAAAATAAGAAAGAAATGTTACAAAGTTCTTGTAAAGCTAAGCAAGAAGTTGGATAGTAAACACCGGAAAGAGTATGTGTAGCATTGTAAAAAGTTTCTAAGAATTCACAAATTGAAGAAGCAACTTCCCAGTCATCCTCAGTTACTTGAAATTCAAAATTGAGATCCGTGTTACAATAATATGTAATAGGATCTCTAAAGGGAATTGCGGACTTCAATATTAAATAAGTTGAGTTCCATCTATGTGGAACATCCTTTACAAATCTTCTAAAACGAATATTAAAATGTTGACATGTGGCCTTGAAATGTTGTTGCCGTGAAGGAGACGTGTTTAAACTGTGTAAACATTGTCTAAGAGTATCTAAATGTGAGCTAAAATAATCAAGACATTCTTTTACTACTAAGTTAATAATATGACAAGCACACCTAACATGCATTAATCTACCTTCTAAAATGGGCTGAAATATTAGCGCTAATGAAGAGATGGCAGAAGTATTATTACTAGCATTATCAAATGAAACAGAAAATATTTTTTGGTGAATATCATATTCACGCACGTGTTCTATAATAGCGCCTGCTATTGTGGAGCCTGTGTGTGGAAATTCTAATATTTTTAGACAGATGATGCGTTTTTGCAACATCCATTGTGAATCTATGTAATGTGCTGTGATACAAATGTAAGCGTAATTTTGCTTACTTGTCCAAATATCAGAAGTAATGGCTATTTGACTAACATGCAAAAGACTTTCTTTTAAAGCCGCTTTTTTCTCATGAAAAAGTCTAATAGCCTCTTTTCTAGCGGCGCCTCTAGTCACTTTACTAAAACAAGGATTTAAAGAAGATGTGGCATAATCATATAAATTCTCACTTTCACCCGCAGTGAAAGGAAGTTCATCAGAAATCAAATATTTTGTAAACTCAGTTTTATGCCGAGCGGCAGAATAAGAAAACGTACCCATTGACGATCCCGTGCTACCTCCAGCAAAATTTATTTGAGTTTGAGATGCAGAAATTGTGTCTTTCCCGTAGCAGGTCTCGTAGTGTCTTGAAATTGTACCCGTGCCACCTCCAGTCTTCCATTTGTATATGTTGGCACATTTCTTGCACTGTGCCGCGTACGCTATTGGATTTCCTTTCGGATCTAAAACAAGAGAATCATCGGGATTAGTTTGATAAAGAATAACAAAAAATTCCCAATACTTTGATTTTTTCTTTCTTTTTGGCACATTCCGAGTGGAACTCGCAATTTCAGGAGGGGATCCTACTAATTCTTCAGGAGTATCATCAGGAATAGGATTTTGCTCAAAATAAGTATTAAAATATTCATAAGTATTTCCGGCATCACCGGTAGGTGGGTTAGAACCTTGTCCGACCATTATAAAAAATTAATGTAAATTTTTAGAAGAGAGGGAGAGAAGAAAAATACACCGAAAAAAAATTCCCGAAAAATAAAAAAAGAGTAAGTAATATTTAATAAGTAAGAGAGGGAGAGAGAGAGTAAGAAAAATACAAACAAATTTTGATCAAACAATATAAAACAATTTTGAATTTTTAAGAGAGAAAGAGAAGAAAAAATATTAAATCGGACGCCGGATTTCGGAGCTTGAGCCTTGAGCGGGGTTGGGAGCTTCTTCGCAAACTGATGGAAAGCCGGATTTAGTTTAGAGAAAATTGTATGAAGATTGAATGAGTGAATTGTGTATGAAAAATGAATTTTATGGCCTATTTATAGGATTTTTCCCATGCCAAATGACCCCCTCTACCCTCAAAATAGAGTTGTTGGAGTGGTTTTTTGGTCATTTTCTTGAAAATGACCAAAATACCCCTCCAACGTTTTAATAACAGCTATATTATGGGGGTATTTTGGTAAAATACCCCCTCCAATTCAAAAAAAAAAAAAAAGAAAAAAAAATGGTTCAGACCGGGCTAGACCGGGCCGGGCCGGTTCGGGCCTACCGGGCCGGGCCTACCGGGCCTAACGTTAACCATTAAAAAAAAAAAAAATTCTTTCCGGTCCGGGCCGGGCCGGGCTTGGGCTCGGAGGGGGAGGCCCGACCCGGACCACTGGGACAGGGGGGCTGGGCCGGTCCGGGCTTCGTCGCGGGCCGGGCCGGGCTAATAAGGCGGCGGGCCGGGCGGGCTCGGGCCGGGCACCGGGCCGCCCGGCCCATTTCACAACTTGATGCGTAGGAAGTATCTCTCCCTCCCTCCCTCAGGGGTGGAGCTAGCCATTCGACTCCGTAGTTCTATAACATAAATTTGGATATAGTCGTCTTCTTTTTCTTAGACCGTGGAGACAAATTCAAGGAACAAATAAAATACTGCTAGCTAGAAATTTAAGAAAATAGATACTAATTTAAGAAACAAATAAGATTAATTTAAAAATATATATATATGTAAAAGAAATTCATGGGGGTGACGGACCCCCAAACTTGTCTATGTAGCTCCGCCCATGCTCTCCCTAGACCATTTATGATCATAGCACATCTCATCTCGTTATCAAAATTATTAGTGAGACCCCACATACAAGGCTTGAGTCTATTTTGTATAGTTGGTTCAATATTTTACAACAGATTTAAGAAGACACTGGGCTTGGATTAAGATCCCTGACCAAAGTCTCTTAATTTGTTTTCTCCGAGATCCAAAAGTCACAGAAATTGCATAGTACAATTATAGAGGCAACATAGCTGAACAACCACATTATCATATAATTTTTATGTACAGACAATCCATGAGCTGATGCAATTAGTCCAGTCTCTTATCCAAACTCTAATGAACTCTTAAACATTTCACAGCTTCTGAATCTGTAGAAAACATAGTTGCAGCAGCTCCCTGTGTTCTGCTCAAGCAAGAACAAGATCCTTGCCTTTGCCTTTCAGAACTTACAGAATTGCCAGTTCAAACAATATTCTGATTGATATTTCTGCCAATATACTTCCATCTTTTACAACTAGAAACAAACTCTCCTGCTCATAGACAAACTTATCTTGATTCATTTGATATAGAAGAAACTTCGACATAAATCGACAAGGCACAAACCGTAGGCAAGTTGCAGGGAAGAACATTCCAAGTCTTAACGCGAAAAAATAATCCCATCAATTAGTACACTCAATATAACACATCAATTAGTTAAATATAACAGTTCCTGTAAGACTATACTAATATCCTAACTGGAACACAGTGATACAGAAAGACCTGAGAAATCTTCAAAAGAAGTTCCCAGAATAACATCAGATAATAGCTGAAGGATTCTGAACCTGAATCATCGAAGGGCGGATTTCATCAATCCATCACTATTTAGACCACGACAATCACCATGTAAACATCATAACTCCTGACTGACTAGCCTGTACTACAATCTATCTTTATAATTAAGGTGAGCCGACAAAAGCCCACTTGTCAAAATTTGCACTACATTACAAAGAACCAAGAACCCTAAAGATACACCAACACCCACAGAGCCATAGCCCAAAACGCACAAACGATTCTGCAACCAACGCAGGAGCTGCTACTATCATTGATCCCAACGAGAAAGCGGCAATCACCAACCGAAGGGTCAAGGAATGTTACCATGCCAAGCCCATCAAAATCACAACTCTGATAGTTCTGCTTCTGTAACTGATAGTAACTGTTGAAGGCATAGGAGATGTTTCCTTTGTCACCAATTGCGTTGCACGATCCTCCATAGTAGAGAGTGGTGCAATCTGCAGCACTGCAGGCCAGCTTCAAATGATTCGCAACATCATCGAGATTCCTAGACGGGTCAGCGATGCACCACCTCGGAGGAAGATACGGAACATTTCTTGCATTCTTTAGCCCTCCGTTACCCGAGCCGAGGTTCAAGGGGTACTTGGCCTGTCCATCGAAGGAGAAGATGCCCCAATGCCTCTCAAAATTGCCTGGAAGCACGCTCTTCTGTCCTTCATCAAATAGACTGAACAGATATATATCCACTGGAGGGACCCCGGGCCTCAGGGGAGTGCCTTTGTTACTCATAACCTGATTGATGAGACCTTGGTTGAAGGCCCTTGCTGCACTTAGATTTGCGCTCGTTGCACCATCCGTCGGCCAACCCACCTCGCCTATAACGATAGGCATCTGGCCGTAACCGATCTTGTTGAGGGCTGCAACTAGCGTGTCGAAGTTGCCATCAAATGCATTGTAGTACGTGTTTTGGCCATCTACAACAGGATGAGCAGAACCGCCAAAGAAGGCATAATCTTGTGGGAATTCTGAGCTCTGGTATAGGCTAAGGAACGGGTAGATATTTACGACAAAGGGGGATCCATTTGAGTTGAGAAAAGCAACAAGTTGGGTCATGATCTGGGTTAGTTCAGGTCGGAAAGATCCTTGAGAAGGAAGCGAAGACTGGTACGCATCGGCATTGCAAGGGACTACTAGCTTTACGTACCCTGCTAGGTTCGCCTTTGCTAGTGACTGCTGAAGGTTGAGCATCGCGGGAAGGACAAGGGATTGGAATTGCCCTTGGTAGCTCGTGAGGAACGGCTCGTTGCCAACTGCAATGTACCTGCCACCATTTCCAGTAACCATGGTTAATTTCACAGAATTATTGCCAGGCACTAACATATGAAAACATAATTAAGAAATTTCAGTGTTTTCTTTTGTGGAGTTCATAAACCAAAGTTGCTTTTAAATTCACGCATAACATAGCATTGGACTATACACAAAATCTTGTACTGAAAGAATGAAACATCTCCAAGTAAACTTTGAAAGAATAGAAGAACTGCCATTTATAGTCCATTCCATCATGATGTAGCATTAAAGTATGCCAACTGTGAAATATGAACACTATCAATTCATATTTCCACCATTTCAGTAACCATTGCTTTATTGCACTAAAGTGAGTCATTTATGGATACAAATGGAATTTTTTCAGTATTGTCTCGTTGGAATTTGATAGATACAAAATGAAATATGTACGTTGAGTCAACTTTAAAACAGTGTAGAAGAACCCAGTGGCCGATCCAGGATTTGCAATTAGGGTGGCCCAAATTGATTGTAAATTTTTAACACAGTTTTAATGTAAAAAACAAGGTTAAAATTTAAATATAAAAAATTGATAACCAATTGCACTGTCCTAGATTAGCACTCTGCTGTAGGACCGCAAAAAACCTGATGAACGCACGTTGTGCATCGCATACGTCCAAAGTGCAAAGTGCATCATCAAAGTGCTACTTTACACCCTTCGTCAGAGTCGCTAGACTCCTTTGGGGCCTAGCTCCAAAGAGTCTTCACAAAGAAATATGTGACAAAAACAAATATTTCTTGGAGAATTAGAACCTTTCCTACTTGAAAAAAAAAAAAACTCCACCATACCAAGTACGAACCACTTAAGCTAACACTCCTCATGTGTTCAAGTCAATAAATGATTACCCAAATGTTGAAATACACACACTTGGGATTTGACATATTGGTGGAATAGGGTCACTAGTGACCAATTTCAAACTAAAACCCAACAATCTGCACATTAAGTCCAAACTTGAACTCTATTTTTCTTCTTCTTTGTATTGAATTATGTTATTTACTTACCAAGTACTAACCATATTTTGGAACTATGTATGCCACCTTTTCGGTGTAATCGTCTTGCTTTCACTTTAAGTTGGATTAGTTAGTGTTGGAATAAATATAAGCATGCATCCCTCTTTTTTTCATGTTTTCCTGCTATCCATCTTTTGAGAATAGTCATTAAAACATTGCCATCGTTAGTCGGCCACCGTCCTCTATCTACTGCCTTTTATGCAATTAAATCTATATGACCCCTTAGTCTATGTATCATCAATTACGACATAGACACTAGCATTCACAACAAGGCTAAGACACCCTACAAAGTCATGAAATCAGTCATTTCTCACACCAATATTTACGAAAATCTCGTAGTCCATGTATATAAGGTTTATTTGGTATAAGCCATCAGCTAGTGAGAAAAACACGAAGAAATAGATTACTTAGCAAACATAAAGGCAAGATGAAAGATACCTTATTTTTTATATTAGTCCTAATATCACCTGAGGCTGTGGTTGGTTTTGATGAATTTGAAGGGGAGCAAAATGAGCACGGAATGATTTCATTGTTTTGTTACAGAGTGAAGAGAAATAGTAGTTTGGAGAAGTTTTAATTTATACTATCAGTTTAAGTGAACAGACTAATGGCGGCGGTGATCCTCCGCTGGAACACTATTAAAATTTCAAGGGGGCGAAAGGATTTCACCAGAGGTATTGACTCTTCTCCTTTCCATTTAGTTTCTACTAAATTTGCTCTCCACAATACCTTAATAATTTACAAGAAATAGCCAACAAACTGTATCAACATGAGCACAACAGAGTGTGCAAGTTCAGCATCATGGTCAAAAGGAATACCAAGAGAATAGATTAAAATCCAGTCCTATCTATCTGCCAAAAATATTGAACTGTAATGGGTTGTGCCTATAACAAATTCACAAAAGGAAGGTCCCCATGGTAGCAAGAGGGATGTCACCAATATATCACCTTTTCTTCATC
>JANAVB010011407.1:25000-33922 GCA_029216955.1 Iris pallida
CAAATGAAACCTTCATTCCACGTATGTTGCGCAGGATTGAACAACAACTGTCGAAAATTTTAGCTGATGTTGCATCGATCAATTCTATGCTTGGTTTAATACAAATTGAACAAATGAATTTATCTCGGCGTTTGGAGAAGATTGAAGAATCAACAGCTTTGAAGAAGGCATCTTCATCTGGAGTATTTAATAATGTGAAGGTGGTTTCCGTTGTATCTTCTTCCGATGAAGAGGACGTGGAGCTACAGTCTCGTAGTAAAGCATTGGACCGATTGCTCGCATTGTCCACTACAGAAGAAACTGACTTTAGCAGTTCTTCTAAAAGAATGCGTGGAAATTTACATTCGGTCACACCATCGAAAAATTTAATAAGGGGTTCAACCTCGAAGCCTAGCAATTGTACTAGTGGTTCTTCGAGATATTACGATTTTTGCCGATGATAGACCTGACGAATAAGTAATATGAGTTTTGATTTAATTCCAACAGTTTTTTTCTCCTAATTTATTCGTTTCTTTTCTTAGAAAAATAATATCATCTTGCAACAAAAACTATGTGTCTCGGTTTGAGATGAAGACCTTAGCTCCTTTAACGAAAATTAGCAATGGGGTATGTATAGATAGTATATTTCTTCTTAGATGCCATCTATGTTTACTTCGATTCCATCGCTGACATTTTTAATGATTTATTCAGATTGTAGGTATTGTCTTTGCTCTTCTCACCGCGGAGGAACGGAAAAGAACCTCCAATAAAGCTAATGTATGGTTTTTACCAATAAGGATATCGGTGAGTGAGCATTTTATTCTTTAATGCATATGCATTAACAATTTTCTCGTTTGTTTGTCCTTCTTAATGTATTAATTGATGTGTATGTAGAAAGCAACGTTACCTCCATCCGAAAAAAAGCCTCATGAAATATGGAAGAAGTGCAAATATTTTCAGGATTACATGGGATCTTTAAGCACTTGTAACGAGGTATTAATGTATTTCTGTTTAAATATTAATCCTAATTTTCTAAAAATTTACTAATTTGTTTTACCTAATTAATCCTGATTCAGATATACATACCCATTCATTTAGGCGAACACTATACTCTTGCAAGAGTTCTGGTTAAAAAAAAGACTGTTGAAATTTGGGACTCACTTGCATCTAAAGATGATCCGATTCAAAGCAAAACAGTCATAAAAGAAATAGTAAGCTCATATTCATCAATTTTTATGAATTGGGTACAAGATACGCGGTATACTAATACATATTGTATTCTGGTAATTGTAGCTTTCAAATTTGGATCTCTTTCTCCAAGAAGAGATTTTGAAGTTGAGAGATGCTAGGTTCAGCTTTTCTACTTTTGTAATAAAACGTCATTCTTATGTTCCCCGCCAAGGCAATTCTGTTGATTGTGGAATTTTTGTAATTGCATTCATGAAAGACCGATGTAGTCTAGACTACCGTTCTCTCGATGTAAGTCTAAAAATATGTCGTCAAAAACTTCAACTTTTTAGAGCAATATTTTTGATGTTATGTTTGTTATATGCAGTTTGATGCGGGAAAGGAAAGACGCAAAGCTGCTGAATGGATTACAACTTCAGAGCGCAATAAAGAGCTAAAAAGAAGTCCAATCTGAAATGATTGAATATGGAAGCCGATGATTTTTTTCTTCTTCTTCTTTTATATCTAATGTATGGAAACCCCCTAATGTATTATGTTCATTTGTTTTGTTGAGTTGTAATAACATTTTTGCCAAACGACTTCGATTCTTTTTGATTAAGCAGAATTATTTTTGCCCTTCAAATTAATATAATTAAGCAGAAAGGAGTTTTTTGTCCTTCCATCGAATAACATTTTTGCCCTTCTAATTAATTCAAAACACCCCCGAACCATTTTATTACAAAAAAAAAGAAAAAAGAAAACCGTTTCGAAGCTTCCACTTCTTCCATAATCCACTCTGTACTCAAACCTAGGTCATTCTCCTCCAAAATCTTCAAACCTTCCTCCCCATTCGCAATATTCACGCCATGTCGACATCAGCGGCAGAATCATCAACGGCAGCATCACCAATTAGAGAAGATGCACCAGTTACAGAAAATCCAAAAGCGATAGACGGAGAACAACCGAAACCCTATTCTAAGAAAGTTGCACAAAGGAAAAAGGAAAAAGTTGCTAAACAAAAAGAAGTGCAAGAAGAAGTGCAAACAGAAGGTATAACTTTGATTTTATGTTCGCAAATTCTGTATATATTACAAAGAAAATGACATTCTCCGTCATAAAACGCATTTGAATGTTAAATTCTATTTGCCGTTTAATTTAGAACGAAGAATGGCATTCTCCGTCTAACTTGAAACGGAGAATGTCGTTCCCAGTGTTAAAACCCATAAGAATGGCCATTCTCCGACCTAATTTTTTGTTTTTTTGTTTTGCAGAAAAAAAATCTGTCAGGAATAAGGATTCAAGATTTTTTCGTTCTACCTTCAAGCCAATGCTAAATCTTATGGAGGAGGTCAATCGAGATGTTGGCCGTTTACCTGAGCCAGTTATTGGTTCCTTGAAGAATACCGGTTTCTGGAATTTTGTCGAGATTTTTAACCAAAACAGAGTCCACGTCTCCGAAGTGGCCAAGGTAACGGAAGGGCTTGAGAATTTAATTGCAAGTTACACAAAAGAAGAAGATGGCGTCGGGTGCTTTAAATTGAGCACCACTGTTAAAATTGCGCCAAGCGTCGAGGATATGGCAGTCATATTCGGTCTACCGCTGAATGAAGAAAGCGAGGATGATGTTTCTTACAGAAGATTGATAAAGGAAAAACAACAGCAGCCCACACCACCAGCATCATTGATCCTGTATAGAGATCACTTCACAAGATTGCTGGCTAATACTAAAGGCAAACACTCAGAAGTCACGAATAAGGAAGTGAGAGACAAGTTCTTTGAATTGTTACGACGGCTTCGTGGCGGAGATAACGCTGTTAATCCAGATGATTTGGCCAAGCTAATAATCTTCCACTTGTGCCAAACAGTATTCTTCACAAAGTCTGGCAGTTCAAATTTGCCGTACAGATTCTTGGCCTTGGTAGACAGTGTGGACGTCATCAACAGTATATGCTGGCCAAGGTTAATCCTGGCATATGTAATAGATAGCATAAAGAGGAGTAGAAGCAAAACTGAACAGGGGGATTACTCAATGGCTTTCCACAAATTGGAAGGTTGCACAATATACTTCCTCTATTGGTTTGCAGAACATAGTAAATTTGTGGAAACGAAGTTCGCCCCAATTCCTGATTACCCAAGATTTTTCACATGGAATGGGTATGAAATCTCAAACTTTCTCAAGGCCGAATATCACAACAAAATGAGATCGAAGATGATATTGGAAGATCTGGTTATACATGTTGGGGAAGAAGAAGGGCACAAAGAAGATGAGCCACCTATAGAAGAAGTTGAAAAAGAAGGAAAGAAAGAACACCAAGAAGTAGGTAGGGATAATTTTGATGAACAACGGATACCACAACATCATGAAATGGGTGCTGTGATGGACGACTCAGCAAAGGAATTGGAGGATTTGAGAAGACATCATTCTGATATTCTTGCGTAGAACGAAGAACTCAAAGAAAAGTTAAAAGAGATGGATGCACAAGGAGCGCAGTTACGTGCAGCCAACTTTGAGAATGCCATACTCAAAGAAAAGCTGAAAGAGCTCGAGGCAGAAGAAGCGCAACAACGTGCAGTCAACGTTGTGATGGAGGGCTCTGTGCATGAACTGGAGGATTTGAGAAGTCATCATTCTGATATTCTTGTGCAGAATGAAGAATTCAAAGAAAAGTTAAAAGAGATGGAGGCATAAGGAGCGCAGTTACGTGCAGCCAACCTTGAGAACGAAAAACTCAAAGAAAAGCTGAAAGAGCTCGAGGCACAAGAAGCAGAACAACGTGCAGTCAACGTTGTGATGGAGGGCTCTGTGCATGAACTGGAGGATTTGAGAAAGCAGAATTCTGTTCTTAAATCAGAGCTACATGCACAAGGTAAAATTTTTTCTATTTCAAATTTCTGATTTGTAATCTTTCAGGAGAATGACTATTCTCCGTGTATTATAACACGGAGAATGGCATTATCCGTGTTATTTGAAACGGATAATTGCTATTCTCTATCATTTCGATACTGGAAAGGTTATTCTCCGTGTAATTCCAAACGGAGAATGTTATTCTCTGTATTATATTATACGGAGAATGTCATTCTCCGTGTTAGGTTCACATCATACATTTTATTGTTGTTTGTTTTATTTCAGTGCGAACAACCAAGCAACTCAGAGAAACAAATGAAAGGCTCGTTGAGGAGAAAAGGGAGCTTCAAAATAAAGTTGAATCGTTTAATATTGAAGCCAATGAAAAGGATGGGAAAATTGTTGATCTCCAAGCCATGGTTGTAGCACTTCAGCGTGAGGAGATCCAAGCAGCTGCTGAACTTGTTGCTCCAAAAGAAGCCAAAAGAAGAGGAGGATCTGGGGGAAAGAGGTTAATAAAAAGCAATACAGTTGGAAAGGCTAATAAAAAGCGGAAGATTAATGCCGCTCCGAAATTCCGAGGAGACGCCAAAATGGCTGAATTAAAGAAGAACCGTGTCATACTAAGGGAATGCGATGAACTCTTACTTTGGAAATATGCGGATGAAGAGCTGAAGAAGCAATACATCGACATCGTAATTCCCAAAAAAAAGTGTCCAGAGTATGTATCAGAACCCTTTTTTTCTTTTATTTTTTCTAGACATCGTAATTCACAATTATGTAATGAGAATCTATCTTTATTAATTTAATCTAAACTAAATTTATGTGTAGTGATATTGTTTACTCATTTTCGCCGAAAGAGGGTGAAAATGGAGTCACAGTCGAGCTGTCGGCAATAGACATGCAAGACATACTCAACTATGAAGACATGGAGGCTGGCATACTGAACCTAATAATATGGAAGCTGAGAGAAATTCAAGGCATTAAAAGAAGGTGTCCCCCATCTAGTTCAAAGGACGTGCCATTGATCCAGAAGCAAAAGCCGGCGCCCCAATCACATAAGTGGTCTGCATTCATGATGTCCCACACATTGGTAAGAATCCAAACAGAAAAATCCATATTCATGTGTACACCGATGAAAAATGACAGAAAAAATTACTCATGATATTGTGTTTTGTTTTTGGAAAACAGAACACCGTTGAACGTGCCAATGAACTAGATGCAAAATGCGGTGCCCTTGAAAACTTCCAAACAGATGTAGTAGACTTCATCATGGGTTTGGAGGACGACATAGAGTTGCTATTCATCCCACTCTTTAATATACCCATCAAACACTATACTCTGCTCACATTCAACTTTATCTCCTACGACTGGACACACTACAACTCCTTGAGACAAAACACGTACGAAAAGTGCAAGGTGGATGCAGAATTAATGAAGAACACTCTAGAGCCTATCGTCAGGAGAAAAGTTGATAGGATGAGGGAGAGATGCCCGACGAAGATGGAGTATGAGAGCAAAGTGCTGAATTGTTCTCCAAATTGCCCACAACAACTGGCACCCAACTGCCTATTGTACACGGCGTATTATATAAATATGTTGACGAATACTCCCTTCGAAATACCGGAAGGAAATGACGATGAAACTCACCAGAAGATTACAATGATGAGGTTGGTATGGGCTAAGAAGTTGCTTTCAAGCAAATATGTAACACGAACCAAGCAATAACATTGTAAAACAACAATGTAATTATGTAATTGGGCAAAAAACTTCTGTCTTTTATAAGCTCTGCTTTTATAATAAAATTATTTTTGAATTACATTTACATTGTCAAAACCACGAAAAGTTTGAGGATTCTATTCTCCGTTTATCTTGAAATGGAGAATAACTTTCTCGTTTAAATTAAATCGTTTGAGGATTCTATTCACCGTTTATTTCGGAACGGATAATAACATTCTCCGTCTGTCTTGAAACGGAGAATAACATTCCCAGTGGTAAAACAAATTAAAATATTCATTCTCCGTTTTTTTAAACGGAGAATGACGTTCTCCGTGTCTTTTAAAACGAAGAATGTTATTCTCCGTTTAGTTTGAAAAGAAGAATGAAGATGAGCTTGATGAGAATATGACGAGGTTGGTATGGGCTAAGAAGACTACAATGATGAGGTTGGTATTGGCTAAGAATTAGATTTCAAGAGAACTTCTGTCTTTTATAATGTCTGTTCTGATTTGTCTTTTATAATACTTGAAACGGAGAATAACATTCCCAGTGGTAAAATACATTAAAATGTTCATTCTCCATTTTTTTTAAACGGAGAATGACGTTCTCCGTGTCTTTTGAAACGGAGAATGTTATTCTCCGTTTAGTTTGAAAAGGAGAATGAAGATGAGCTTGATGAGAATATGACGAGGTTGGTATGGGCTAAGAAGACTACAATGATAAGGTTGGTATGGGCTAAGAATTAGATTTCAAGAGAACTTCTGTCTTTTATAATGTCTGCTCTGATTTGTCTTTTATAATACTTGAAACGGAGAATAACATTCCCAATGGTAAAACACATTAAAATGGTCATTCTCCTTTTTTTAAATGGAGAATGACGTTCTCCGTGTCTTTTGAAACGGAGAATGTTATTCTCCGTTTAGTTTGAAAAGGAGAATGAAGATGAGCTTGATGAGAATATGACGAGGTTGGTATGGGCTAAGAAGACTACAATGATGAGGTTGGTATGGGCTAAGAATTAGATTTCAAGAGAACTTCTGTCTTTTATAATGTCTGCTCTGATCTGTCTTTTATAATAAAATCATTTTTGAGTTACATTTACATTGTGAAAACCACAAAAAGTTTGACTTTTTGAGTTACATTTACATTATGAAAGTCTGAAATACTAAGGTGTTCCAATGCTTACTAAACTAAACCAAACCAATTAAAATCGAGCCGAGCCGAAACCCAAAATACGAGAAAACCCAAAATTCCACAAGTCGAGAAAAATAAAAATACATGGCAAAATCCAACTACGAGTATTAATACGAAATAAGGGAAACGGGGGTGACAACTCTACCCACCTTAAAAGAATTCCGTTCTCAGAATTTGATCAAGGAGCTAGAGACTGCCACGGCAAGCTACACTAAGCACCAACAACTACACTAAGCAGTTCAATCATACAATCATACATGCAAGCAAGGGATGGAAAAGCATAAGGCATAAGGAAGACATTATACCTTACGAGTCAAACAAGTCGGGATATCGCGATCGGATGTCGTCCTCACGCTTCCACATTGACTCACCTAGAGAGTGATGACCCCAAGCAACACGGACTAAGCTAATAGTCTTGTTCTTGAGTATCTTCTCTCTCCGGTCCAATATAGACACGGGCCTCTCCTCATACGAAAGGTTGGTACCAACAACCAGTTTCGAATGGTCTAGGATATGGCTTGGGTCCGGGATGTATCGTCATAATTAGAACACATGGAAAACATCATGCACCTCACTTAGCGACGGCAGAAGAGCGAGACGATAGGATACATCTCCTACTCGCTCAAGGATATCGAACGGCCCTATATACCTAGGACTAAGCTTTCCCCGTACGCCAAAGCGAATGACGCCGCAGTTAGGCGAGATCCTAAGGAATACATGGTCGCCGATAGCAAACTCTAAGGGTCGCCGATGAGCATCGGCCCAATGCCGCTGGCGATCTTGGGCAACTCGAAGATGATCCCTGACTTTTCTGACTACTTCAACTGTCTGGGCAATCATTTCTGGTCTGAGCATCTGCCTTTCTCCGACATCGTCCCGGGCTAACGGGGATCTGCACTTCCTGCCATACAGTGCCTCGAACGGAGCCATCTGAATATTGGCCTGGAAACTATTGTTGTACGCGAACTCCACCAGGTGCAGGTGATCTTCCCACGAACCTCCGAAGTCAAGCGTGCAAGACCTCAACATGTCTTCAAGAGTCTGGATGGTGCGCTCTGACTGGCCATCTGTCTGCGGATGATATGCTGAACTGAAATGGAGACGAGTTCCCAAACTCTCTTGCAGGCTGCACCAAAAGTGTGATGTAAACCTTGAATCCCTATCCGAGGTGATACTGACGGGCACCCCGTGAAGCCTGACAATCTGCCTGAGGTATATTTCTGCTAGCTGAGCCGTAGACTGCCCAACTCTGAATGGAAGAAAATGAGCCACCTTCGTGAGCCTGTCAACTATAACCCAAATAGCATCTCGACCAGCCGGGGATCTAGGCAATCCAGTCACAAAATCCATGGTCACATGCTCCCACTTCCATTCTGGAATCGACAAGGGCTGAAGAAGTCCAGCGGGCCTCTGATGTTCAGCTTTAACCTGCTGGCAAACCAAACACCGAGAGACAAACCGGGCTATCTCCCTCTTCATGCCATTCCACCAGAAATGCTGACGAATATCACGGTATATCTTCGTACCACCGGGATGAATAGAATACTGTGAACTATGAGCTTCTGCCATAACTTCCTGTCTGATACCTCCACTGGGTACACAAAGATGAGTGTCGTGCCGAAGTGTACCATCTTCATGAATGCACAACTCTGGCCTTCTTCCGGCTTCACACTCTGCTCTGAGTCGCTGAATCTTAGAATCTGTAGACTGCGCCATCCGGATCCTCTCAACTATGCTGGACTGAACCTGTAGACTGGCTATCAATGCCACGTTGGTAGGAAGAACCACTTCAATTCCCATCTTCTGAAGATCTGACAATAATTCTGGTTGCGCCGTTAGGAAATAAATTCCGGCTCTCCTGCTCAATGCATCCGCCACAACGTTGGCCTTCCCTGGGTGATACTGCAAGTTCACATCGTAGTCCACCAGTAGCTCAAGCCATCTCCTCTGCCGCATATTAAGGTCCTTCTGGGTGAAAACATACTTTAGGCTCTTGTGATCAATAAATATCTCTACTC
>JANAVB010011408.1:0-31135 GCA_029216955.1 Iris pallida
AAGGTTATTTAACAACCACTTTACGCGGGAAGTCTATGTCAGAGCTATTTTTAGCCTAGTCTACTGCTTTACGCTCAGAGTACCTTGGGGCTATTTTTACGCCCTATTCTTTCTGACCAGCTTGGAACGTGGTCTGCCTACATGGCTTTTATGCCACACATCCCGAAGAACGTGTGTATGTGCATCCTATTCTTAATGAAATGATGGGACACGTGTCAACGTATACAGAGGATGACTTTGGTCGTGGGTGGCGGTTGTTGGCGTAAAGACGGAACTTTCGCTAAGTTTTTATGCACAAGAGCCCAAGTCTATAAATAGACTTATTTTTCTCAAAGCAAGACAGAGACAGAGACAGGAGAGAATACAGAGATCAGAACTTAGAGATTTTGATTTTCCAGAGCATTCTTCTTCAACCTTTTCTTCCAGAACAGAGTGAAGCAAAGCAGAAAAGTATTCGGCCTCGCCATCAGTGCCCAAGTGCGTCGATACCTTTCTGGTGACTTAGTTCTTCCGGTTGTTCAACTTCAAGCAGCGATCTTCATCATCATAATATGGTCCAAGGAACAAAGTGATCATTTACAGATCAGACTTCCATAGCAATACTTTCCCAGAATTAAACTAGTACTTCTTGTACTTTTTCTCATTTTATTTTCAAAAGCCAAATTTTCTTTGGTATTTTGTTAAGTGAAACAAAATGGCGACTCTGCTGGGGACTACCTTCTCCTCTAACGAGAAGGCAATTGCTCAATATGATGATGTTTCGGTCGGTTCGACCAAGAAGACTCTGGTTGTGCACTTCGACCAGACTGCCTATGAAGAAATGTTCCGAACTGGGGGTGGTTCTCGCTGCTCCAATGTTCAAAAGTCTCGCAAAGCACGAAAAGTTTGGATTCCTAAATCCAAAGTGGCTTCTGATCTCTCTGTTGTTTCTGATGACAAGGGAATTCTTCCCACTCCTGTCGTAGGGGCTCCCGTTCGTAACGAGGCAGTCCTTACTTCAGCATCGCACTCTACGTATGGTAATTTATCTCCCGTCTGTCATGGTTAAGATAATCAGGTTTCACGCCCACTGCGTAAGAACCAGGTTTTACGCCCAATGGGTAAAAACCATGTTTTCGCTCAACGCATAAGCATAAGTCTCCCATTTGTAATACGGCAGACTCTGATGTTAATGCTTCTGAGGGTAAGAATCAGTCTCCCGTCGGTGACGTGGTAGGCCCAAATAAATTACGCTCCTCGCGTAAAACAAAATCACCCGTCTGTGATGTGGTAGATAATCAATTTTTATGCTCTACGCGTGAAGGTAAGTCTCCTGTCTGTGACAGTGTAGATAAAATTCGCAAAGATGTTTGTACATCTAATATGAATGTACCTAAACGCATACAACGTAAAAAAGTTGTTGGTAAAGCTTCTGTCCTACACCAACAACCTTCTTATACTGCTTTACGCAAAGTACCAAACTTACAAATTACACGCCATGAAAATGGAGTCCTTCGTGCTCAAAAATCTCAAGATTTACGCACACAACTCCAAACGCGTAAAAATGTACAGTTTGGTTCTGCGAATGCAGCCAGTAATCTTCTTTATACACAAGGGACTAAACGCTTTTCTATTCCAAATGTAATAAAGAAGAATACTCCATTTGTTCCTTCTGATTTACGTGAATTGCTAATGCAAAAGCGTAAGAACAGACAATCTCCGGTGACACTCCCCCAAGAAAAACATCATTGTGAATATAACCAGGTTGTGATCAACTGTTATTGTTCGGCTTCGAAACAGTCAGTTTTTGATCGATTAAGTTTTAACTCGCCTCAACATCAAGCTGAAGACCAAGAACATGAGCTGTCTTATGCATCAGTCAACATGGCATCTCATACTAACAGAGGACGACATCCAAGATGGAATATGTCCCAAACTCCAGGTCAACAACAGTTCAACAGACTTCTTGATTCCTTTGAAGGAGTATATCAGAATACTCGATCAAGAAGGCAAAGACAATTGCAGGCTTTTGATTCAGAAGCTGGGGGTACTCAATCTTTTGAGTCTGATACCGATAGTGTGGATTCATACTTCTATACTAATCCCTCTATATCTTCAAGAGAGGTTGAATCCTACGCTGCAGAAGATGAACCAGAGACGTCAACTGCTAATACGGAACAACGTCTCACTGCCGTAGAGCAATCACTGAAAGATATGCTTAACATGGTGCAAAGCATGCATCAGATAATTTTGAATCAGCAAACTGCTCAGCCGGCAGTAGTAACACTGGTACCAGTAGCAGCACAAACTCAAGATAGTCAAGGGGCTGAAATACCTTTGAATATTCAAGAGCCTGCTGTTAATCAAAATTCTGCATCTCCAGATCCCATCATTCCTGAAGACGTACCACCTCCAGTGGGGGTTACGGTACATCCAACAACCAGTCAATCAAATGTGCTTCCTCAAACCAGTTAAGCCATTCAAGCAGTGCATGAGCTCAAAGCACAGTTTAAAGTTTTGAGGCACAAAGATCAGCTCTAGAGGTTAGGGATTAAGCAACCTTATCCTCCTCATTGGAATGATGTACCCTTTCTACCGAAATTCAAGCCACAATCTATAGTTTTGTTCGATGGAAAAGCATCTCCCAGTCAATATATCAATTACTTTGATATTATGACTGTGCACTTGCAGAAAAATGATGCTCTTCTCACTCGAGTGTTCATCGGGTGCATGACGGGTTCAGCTTACGACTGGTATCGTAGCTTACCCGATAATTCTATTTCGTCTTTTGACGAATTCAAGGCAATGTTTCTCTCCCTCTTCTATGAAGAAGGTATGGACATGAACATGTCCTCCTTGATAGAAATCAAACAAAAGGAGAAAGAAGATGCTCGGACGTTCATCGAACGTTTCCGACAGGCTACTCTAAAGATGCCTTCTGGTATGCCAGATTCAGCGTTGATTAATACATGCAAGATGAATCTGCGACCATCCATTGTTGTCTTCACGGGTTTCCAATTCACAGATTGGGCTTCGTTTATCATAGCAGCAGTTTCTGCCGAGACCAATGGTAGGTTGGCTCGTGAGCATGGAATGATTTTCGCTTCAGAAGATAAAGGGAAGAAAAGTAATCCTGGTAATAATTCTGGCAATCGTAATGTGAAAGGAAAAGATACTCTTATGGTCAATCTTTCCAAGAACAAAATGACGCCGAATAATCAAGAATCTTCCAGGCCAAAAGAAGAATACTCTTTTGACGAAAGTGATATCCCAAGGATATTCTAATGTCTCGTGAAAAGTGGCAAACTTCAGATTCTGGAGCCCAAGAGGCCTAATGAGGTGAATCTGACTGATAACCCCAAATATTGTATCTATCATAGATACATTAATCATCCTACCAGTGCTTGCTATGTCTTGAAAAAGAAAATCCAAGAGCTGATAAATGGTGGTGCTATTGCTTTAACCAATGATGACCATACGGTTACGACCAATATGGTTTCTCTTCAGTTCGAAGATTTTCCTCCACAGCAAGTCCCAGATAGGATTATCCCAATTCCGAAGGCGACGATGAGGATCGTGAATATCCCGTCTGCCAGAGAAGAAAATGCAGGATTGCTGCCACTCACACTAAAGAATGGTGAAATCATGTGGGTACATCCTGACTTAGTGCCTGAATTGGAAAATAAAGGTAAAACTTCAAAATCCAAGAAGGGTAAGAAAGTCAAAACCTGCAACATAATTTCTCATGTTATTCCAGATCCTGATGACTTGGATCGGCTATAGGATGGCTTTCCTTTAGAAGATAGATTGAGAGGACTGAACATCTGTCCTCCAAATATAGCTCCTCCTACCAAGCTCAAGCTTACTCATCAGCAGTGGCTAGCCATAAATAGTGTTCCCTTATATCGGGCATAACAAGTCTTCGCTGCTTATGAAAAAGCTCCTACAGGGATTTCTCCTCGAAACCTCAATCATTCTCCTATAGCTACAGAGATTTCTATTCCTCACTCTTCTGTAGTTACAGAGATTTCTTCTTCTTCTGGTGAACCACTTGTTAAAAGTCCGCTGCCCACTCACTTGTACTGTCAGCGATCTGTCATTCTCATGAAAAAGATGGGTTATAACTTTCAAAAGGTAGAAGGTTTGAATTACGATAAAGGAATATGACTTCCTTTACAAATTCAAAATCAAAATTCTACTGTTGGATTGGGTTCTAAAGCTCCTTACAAGAAGAAAGCTAAGAGAGGGAAGACTAAATCTTGTTATATGGTACTTCCTTCTCCTGAGTCTGAGGAAGAAACTTTTGCTGGTACAAGATCTGGGAAAGAGTACCACAATAATTATGAAGGATCTTCTAAAGAATCAGAAGACGTAGTGGAAACACTACCAACTCAACCTTCTCATGTTCCGGCTAAACCTTCTGTGGTTAAAAAAGGAAAACAGAAAGCAGTACGCTTTGACGTCCCATTGAAGTCTGTTTCCAGTCAGAGGGTAGTGATGAAACCCTACAAGTTTGATATTCTTGTTCAGTTGGCCAATACTCCGGCTAGACTATCAATATTTGAGCTGCTTCGTCTTTCTAGAGAAAGCAGGAAGACTTTGAGTGAAGCTTTACTTCAAGCAGATTCATGCTTGGCTCAACTCAAGAGTCCTGATAATACTCCAGTTTTATGTCTGCAATGTCATAGTGTGATGGAAGCAATTCCCAACATCACCTTTACACAAGAAGATATGCTGTTGAAGCATAACAAACATGACAGGGCTCTGTGCTATACTGGATATATTGGATCCACTGAAATTGACAGGATCTACATTGATCCTGGGTCTTCAATTAACATAATTCTTCAGAGTATGCTAAGACCCCTGAGGATTCCTACTAGTGATCTGACTTACACTAGTACTACGATAGTCGGTTTTAACTCTGGCAAGAGTAAACCACTGGGGAAGATTCGTCTGCAGATTCAGATTGGCGATCTCCGAACTATGGTAACCTTCTATGTTATCAACTCAGACGTATCCTACAATATCCTTCTTGGAAGACCATGGTTATATGAGCATAATATCGTGCCTTCAACTCTCCACCAATGCTTCAAGTATGTGGATTCCCAAGGAGTTGTGAAGACTGAGTTTGCTGATATCAATCCTTTCAAGGGTGTCGAAGCCTATTTTTCTGATTCAAGGCTTTATAAACAAGAGCATATAAAAGAGATATCAGACATAGCTGAGGATTAATCATCTACTGAGGATCAGTCTCTTAATGAAGATCCGCCAGAAGAGCAACCTTTGAAGATCATAGTCAAAGGACGAATCCAATCCCAACCTGTCAATGATCAACCTTTGATAATCAAGGTTAAAGGAAGAACTCAAGCTTCATCTGAGGAATCAGTAAATGTTCCTACTAAGAGCCAAGTTCAACCCTTTATGATCAAGGTCAAAGGGCGTACTTCTTGTACGAATGATCCAGAACCATCATTGACTGTCAATCTTGGCAAATCTACGCATAAGATGGATAATGGTCCACTGTTGATTAATCCGAAGCGTAGTAATCAGATTGTAAATAATGTAAATATTGATCATTCTGTACTTTTTGATATCAATGAAGATTTCCTTTTCGAGTATATGGCTGTCAAGTTTATTGAAAGAATGACTTTATCTAAAGATAAGCAAAGTCATCAATATAAAGGCGACATAGAGCCAGAAGAAACTTTATACATTGATCATAAGAAAACTTCTTTTCCTCCTCATGTAGATGTTGGACCTTATGCTCAAAGGTTCCTGACATCTTCTTCCTATCTTCTACCTGTAGCCGCTTCATCACAAGCTTGCATAACTTTTAGACGTCACAAAGAATCTTATTTCGTGGTTCCGTCTAATAAAAAAAATAAGCGCCAAATCGTGTTTGGTCTGGCTAGAAATATCCCTGTTGCTCAGGCAGATGAGCTCAAAGATAAAGACAAAAGAAGAATCCGAATTGACAAGTATAGTCAACAATCTATCAAGATTACCCAAAACATGGGATATGATTTGAAGACTATGCAAGGTCTCAATCAAGGCAAGGGTAGACGACTACCATTATGTGGTAATCCTTTTTACCAGAAGACTCGTTATGGGTTGGGATATGATCCGTTTCACATGTTTAATGACGATATACAAGAAGAATTCTCTTCTAGCTCTTTGCAATCATCGGATTCAGAAGAAGTCCAATTCATTGAATCTGATATGTCTCGTTCCTCGTATGATGAATCTGAACAAGTATTCTCAGTTAATATGGTTCAAACTGATGATGAATCTGAACTATTTGAAAATGATCCTTGGGCCTAAAACAAATTGGCCCAACAAGGCGTGTCTTGATGATATCCTCTTTCTTGAAAGATACGTTGATTCATTCATTCTCTTATTAAATAATGATGTATATCTTCCATGACATCTGTCTCCTTATTCCCCAGCTACCAAGGTTTGGTTAAGCTGATTACTCATCTCTTTCTTCTATTTTACCAGTTGGTATATAAAGTTGGATTTGTTATTTATCATGTTCTTAAGACCTCTGGATAAATGTCAAATCTAATTGCTTTTCTTATCTATCATGAGTTCTTACATACTATCACGTCCATACTACCTCTGATAGTATTGTATACTCTCAAACAGAAATTAATCTTCTATCTTATCAGTTGATTAATTGGATTTATTATTCATCATGTTCTCAAGACCTCTGGATGAATATTAAATTTACTTATCTATCATGTCCATTTGACCTCTACATAGATATTAATCTACTTTTCTTTGAGTTCTTACATACTGTCATGTTCATATTACCTCTGATAAGTATTATACTCTAAAACAGAAAATAAGATTTTATTATCTATCATGTCCATATTACCTTTGGATAGATATAATGTATTGAGCTTAGAAGACTTGTCATGTTCATATAACCTCTGATAAGTATTTTCTATCTCACACAAAATAAGATTTCATTATCTATCATGTCCATATTACCTCTGGATAGATATGACATATTGAACTTAGAAGACTTGTCATGTTCATATAACCTCTGATAAGTATTTTCTATCTCATACCTATCGTTTAAATTCCAAATAAACAATAGGATCACAAAATATATATATTTCATTCATTTCTTGTGAAAACATTGCAAAATGGATAAGAGAAGATATAACAAAGAGCTCTTCAAGGTGGAGCAGAAATATCTAGAAGTAGCTTATGTAGTTCTTCTAGCCGCTTGCCACGAGAGCTCATAACCTTCTTGGTAGCCTCAGCACGTCGAGCTTCAGGGGTGCAAATGCAAGAAAGTTCGGCGAAGGTGATTATCAGACCCTCTTTTGCTTCATCAAGGGTTCTGATGGTCGATTCGGCCCCAAAGGCTTTCTCTTGTAAAACCGAGCTCTGGGTGAGGTGCAGATTTCGAGCATCGATCATCTTTTCCCTTTCGGCCTTCAAGCGAGCTAACTCTGCCTCGACCTCGTGGATTTTATCATTTTTGTTCTGAATATCTATGTTCAGAGCATCATAAGCTACTCTGTGACCATGTAGTGCGGGCTTTATTCCAGCCAAGAAGGCTTTCTCTTTGGCAACCTTCAGACTATGTTTATGGAGAAATTCATTATATGTAGTCTCTCGAGCAAGATAATCAGCTGTCAAGGCATCATATTCCTCTTGGATGAGACTTTCAACAGTCTCACTTGACAGCTTGAGATATTCTCTGATCGGCTGTTCAAGATCTCCCACAATTTTCTCCAATGTTGCAGCTCTCTCAACATCATTGAACATAGCAACGTTTTTGATGGTCAAAGCCATTGCCGCCTTCAGAATCACGTAACTGAGGCCCTTATTCAGGACCATTTTTATCAGGGTTGCCAGGGTTTTATAAAAGGTGTCAGTATGAATCTTAACTAGGAGATTCATTTCGATGCTGGAGCTTGGTGTGGCAGCAATATCTAACAGATCTCTTCCTTGGAGACTGGGAGCAGATGTTGTTGGTGCAACAGCAGGATGAGATAAAGTCGTTGCTGTTACTACCGTCATAGCCAATTGATCCCCAGAAGCTTCAGGGATTGTATCTCCAACATCTACAGATACCATTGGTGTAACAATAGGATAAGATGGAACTGCTGTTGTCACTGCTGCTATAACTAATTGGTTCCTAGGAACTTCAGAAGCAATGTATCCAATATTTGTTACTCCAGCCGTTTCTGGAGTTCTGGCGACGGTGATATTAGTGGATGTGGTGACAATTGCAGGAGCTGGTTCAAGTTTCAGTATTGACTTATCAGAAACTGATATTGAATCAGCAGCTACAGTAGAAGACACTATTACTTCCCTGGTTTCAACACCTTCTTCAACTGTCGGCTCTGCAGGATTTTCTACTGCTTCAGTTGTAGTAAAATTTTCTATAGCCGATTCTTTATTTAAGACTGGTTCTCCTTCAGTAGCTTCATCATCACCTGCAGTGAGGTCTATTTCAGCCTCTTTCTGGTGCTGGTTTTCAGCAAGAGGGTTTATTTCAGGATGTGCTTCTTGATGCTCCACCTCGGGTTGTTGTCCTCCCTCTTCATCAGCATCCTCTTCTTCGGAAGAAGAAGTTTCCTCCTCAGATTCTTCATTTTCTTCATAGATGTCTTCTTCTTGAGGAGGAGGAACCACAGGCTTTGGTGCAATTATGACATCTGCAAAATAAACAAAAATAAGTTAGTATACAAAATCATGATATATAATTCCGTATAGGTTTTGTATAATACTTGGAATATGTGCATTTTTTTCAAGATATGAGTCATAATCACCATCCCAGTCATCATCTTCGAAGTCAAGAGCCGGCTCATCTGAGGGAATACAGTCTTGATCAGCAGTGGATACAGTAGTAGCACCCTCCGTAACTTGTGCATTGGTTGGCAACGATAAATGGAACGAGGTGCTAAGACGTCCAGGAGATAAAAGTGTTACAGCTTCTAATCCAACTACTGGTGGAGGAGCCGAAGACCCTACTCCTGGATCAACTGAAGAAGAACCGACAAGATGATCCTCTTCAATCAAAATGTCATCTCCTGGAGTATGGGCTCTTGGTTTGGAAGGCCCTTTTGTGGTAGACTTCTTCTTTTTCGGAGTTTTCGTTGGAGATGTGATGGCTGCACTTTGTTTTCTTTTTTAGCCTTTGCCAATGACTATAGGCTCTGCAGCAGGTTCCCCAATTTCTGTAGGGATAACCTCCAGAAAGGGATCTGGAATGCTAGTATTGTCAGGGATTTCTGCTGGTATCCTGACCGGCTCCTCAACATTTCCTTCTTTAGGCCACCTTAGACTACCTCTCATATTGTAGCCATGAGTGAAAGAACGAATTGAAGCATAAAAGTGAGCATACGTATGGAGTATATGTAGCTCTGTAGTGCTGGTGGCGGTCGAAATTCTAAATTTAGCACCAGTCCGAGCAGCGCCGAAATATCTCCAACCCCTAGCTCCGTCAAGTAGTTTTCCATAGTGACAGAAACTAGTCGAAGGATTACCAACATGAAGTTGGTCGTACCCAAATTGGCGAGCGAACCTACTGGGTAGGTATGGTTCAAACGCACAATTATCTTCATTTCTGTACATCAGATGAGAGGGTCTGATGCACTGAAGCCATCTAAAGACTGATCATGGCAATACAACTCTTCCTTCGACTTCATCTTCAAACTGAATGCCGAAGCAATTTGCTGGAACTTGTGGCCGGGTACAGAAGAAGTTCCAACCATAAGAATAGTTCAGAACTGCTCGGGTGTCCGACACAGTTGTAGCTGTCCATGTAGCTTTGCTAAATTTTTGAAGGAAGACTTCCTCATTATCTCCCGGGCCCCGTGGCAACATGTTACAGTTGTGGTGCAATAACCAGCCCATCAGATAAGTATAGGGCAATTCTACCCTGGGGAAAACATTCCGATGAGGAGCATTGTTGATTATCTCCTCACCGAAAGCCCTTAAACTTGCATTTACTCGGCACACCATGGCCGATAGCAGATTAATTCTGACTTTAAAAACCAAGCATACTGCTGGCCCTAGTACGCTACGATGGATTCTGTCAACAGTACCAATGCCCGGCATAACCCATCTTCTCAGCCATAAAGAAAGAAAGCCTGCCAGCAAAGCTCTCCTGGAGATTTTTTGACTACCGTATCTAAGGAAGCTCAAGGCTTCAGTTTCGGCAGGGAATTCCCCAGTCTTTGTAGACAGATATTTATTCGGGAATTTGTAGGTAATCATCATATTCTGAATTTTATTAGAGGGGATTGTCGAATCTATGTTGATTATCGGAGCTTTGTTTTCCTGAAACCTTTCTTTGTCTTCCTTGGATATCTTATCTTTATGGAAGAAGAGATAAGTCGTCCACTTGTTGATGTACGCCAAATGAGACGTACTTTCATGCATTGTAGTACAAATCGGGTAGTGACACATCAGTTCTTCGTATACCTCGATCAACTGAGGGTTAACTTCTCTGATTTCAGCAAGCTCCCTGTTGGAGGGAACGTATTCTTTATATGGGGCTTCCCCCATTGGCAGCTTTGAGATAAACTGCATCTCATAAAGGGCAAGACCCATTTTGCCTTTCGGGGTGGCAAAAGTTCCAGTTGAACTTATATATATCTCCATCAAGGCCAGAAATAAGTTTCCGTTCGGAGGAATACCCTGACTGGTGGAAGCTACCGCTTCATGCAAGCCATTGTCTTTCAACTCTACCTCAAAGTTCTTCATCATCCAAAGACTTATCTGGATCCAGCTCTGGTTGAATGGAGTCAACCATTCTGGCAGTCTTGTTTGGGGATATAATACAGCAGCCCTCATAAATTTGTTGACAAACATATGGGTTTGTACTGGTTGTATTAAACCCGAATCTTCGCTAGGATTAGAGACTGGCATAAGGCCAAAAATAGGAGTAACACCTCCATTGGAAACACTAGCAAAGTATCCCATATCATTGGCACGCTCTCTCTTGAAAACAATTCTACCCGGTCGTCCATGATTGCTGGGAGTCGAATTCCACAACATTTGTCGAGGATGGGTAGCATGGACGAATGCTGACAAAGGATAATCTCTGTCCATATTCGGAAGATACATGGCTCTATCTCCAAATTTGAATACCCAAGACTCCTTCTTGGGATGTGTCTGGGACTTACAATCAATTGCATCCCCAAACAGGAAGGCTGGTTTTGCAAAGTGTTGTTTATCTAGTAAACTTAACATTTCTCCATTTATCATGGATAGCAACATCCTATCCCCTTGAGCTGCTATCAATTGTGCCCTCTCTAGAGGATAATCAGGGTTTGATTGAGGAAACGCTACGTGAGACAGATTCTCCAGATAATTTGAACCCAACATACCAACCGATGAGCCAAAAACTTCTGCAAGTGGGTGAGCCTGCAAATCCACTGACAAAAGGAAAAAAGAGATCAAATTAGTTTGAAGATTTTTAAAGACATTGACTTTTACGCTTATTAAAAGTTGATAAAAGTTTATGAAGTCTTTGTTTTACAAAGTCTCTCAGTGATCGATGAATTTTACGCTACCACATGTTGATGTGAGCGTAATATGACTTTTTACGCTGGCATGTACGAACATGAGCGTAGTTAAGTTTTTACGCTAGCACGTATAACGTGGGCGTATTCTTTTTTATCTTTTACGCTAGCACGTACAACGTGGGCGTATGTTATTATTTCAGTTTTTATGCTAACACGTACAACGTGGGCATAAAAAGCTGAAAGTTTGGGTTATCTTCTTCTTCCTCGACGGATTCTTCCAGCCAGAGAATAGGGTTTTATCCATCATAGGCGGAGCTACGGCCGGGTTGGGTTGTCGATGTGGTGTTGACGATTGAATGGGAGCCGACGATGAATCGACGGCAGGTTTCTTTCCCTTGTTGCTGGCGGCGGATGATTTCTTGGGAGCCATCGGATCAAAATGAGGGTTTCGAAGAAAGAAAGGGCAAAGGAATTCGAGATTGCAAAAAGATGAGTGAAAGTGTTTTCTCTCTCTCCGAAGAACCCTATTTATAGGGAAGTTTTCAAATCGGTTCAAATTCCAGAAATTACGCCGACTGTTGGATATCCTCGATTTTACGCAGATGACAGTTGCGTATCCCGAATTTTACGCTGACTAGTCAAAACTTAATTTTTACGCTTCTGTTCAAAGTGTTCCAAATTTTGGAGATATTTGAAAACTTTGAAGGGGGTCTTGTAGGAGCGTAAAAAGTGCTTCAAAGAAAGAGTCAAAGTGATAGATCATTCCACTCAAATTGATCTACTTTACGCCGCAAAGAGGCTAAATACTTTACGCCCAAGACAAGACTAATCACTTTATGCCTAAAGCAGGCTGATCATTTTACGCTCGGGTCTACACCCATGGTTTTACGCCAAGGACAGACCAGCCACTTTTACGCTGGACAAAGCTGTCAAGTCTCGCATTTAATGCAAACTCTGACATGGAGATATTAATGATAGCATATATCACAGAATTCAAAGGGATTTATTTTTATACAGAGACCAATGTTGTCGTTTAGTATGTGGATTGAGCTACTTTACGCTCACACTATGGCTTCTTTTACGCATGAAGACTATACGAGCTTTTACGCTCAACAGTTGACGTGTGCGTAACGTCTATTTGAGCTACTTTTACGCTCAAGGTTATTTAACAACCACTTTACGCGGGAAGTCTATGTCGGGGCTATTTTACGCCTAGTCTACTGCTTTACGCTCAGAGTACATTGGGGCTATTTTTACGCCCTATTCTTTCTGACCAGCTTGGAACGTGGTTTACCTACATGGCTTTCATGCCACACATCCCGAAGAACGTGTGTACGTGCATCCTATTCTTAATAAAATGATGGGACACATGTCAACGTATACAGAGGATGACTTTGGTCGTGGGTGGCGGTTGTTGGCGTAAAGACGGAACTTTCGCTGAGTTTTTACGCACAAGAGCCCAAGTCTATAAATGAAATTATTTTTCTCATAGCAAGACAGAGACAGAGACATGAGAGAATACAGAGATCAGAACTTAGAGATTTTGATTTTCCAGAGCATTCTTCTTCAACCTTTTCTTCCAGAACAGAGTGAAGCAAAGCAGGAAAGCATTCGGCCTCGCCATCAGTGCCCAAGTGCGTCGATACCTTTCTGGTGACTTAGTTCTTACGGTTGTTCAACTTCAAGCAGCGATCTTCATCATCATCATATGGTCCAAGGAACAAAGTGATCATTTACAGATCAGACTTCCATAGCAATACTTTCCCAGAATCAAACTTGTACTTCTTGTACTTTTTCTCGTTTTATTTTCAAAAGCCAAAATTTTCTCTGGCATTTTGTTAAGTGAAACAATGATCTTCGTCCCACAAAAGGCTGTTAAAGGTCAAGCCCTGGCATATTTTTTAGCAGCCCACCCAGGCTCGGAGTCGTCCAGAATATATGAAGGAATCCCAGATGAGGTCGCCGATTCGCATGCAACCTCTCACGATGATATATGGCGAATGTTCTTCGGCGGCGCCTCAAGGACTGGACCTAAGGGCAACATTGTCGTCGGAGTCGGGGTGGTGCTGGTTTCTCCTTCCGGGTTGGTGATCAATCGCGCCTGCTCCCTCACAGAGCCCTGCTCTAACAATGTGGCCGAGTACAACGCTTTGGTCATTGGCCTCCAACTTACAAGAGAGCTGGGGTAGAATATCTTGAAGCATACGACGATTCGCAATTAATCGTCATTCAGATCCGGGGTTCATACGAAGTCCGCCATGAAGACATGATCCTCTATCAACAAATAGCGATCAACATTATTTCGTCATTTGAGGGATTCTTCATCGAACACGTTCCCAGACTCCAGAATATCGAAGCCGATGCCTTAGCTGGCCTTGCCGCTTCCCTAGCGGTTCCAAAGTATGCTCATCAATCGGTGGATGTGATAGGCCACGAACTGGTCTGTTCCAAGAACAACGTTCAATTCATGGCGAGTTATTCCGCTCAGACGATCGACGAAGCGCCAGACTGGAGACAACTATTCATAGACTTCGTAGTCTATGACATCCTGCCCGAGAACCCAAAGGAAGCTACTTCCATCAGAAGGCGTTCTATCAGATTGTTCTATGATACAGAGACGAAAATGCTGTATCGTCGATCCTACGATGGATTATTACTGCGATGTCTGTCAAATGCAGAAGCCAAAGAAGCCGTACGTGAAGCTCATGACTGTGTCTGTGGGGCCCATCAGCCTGGCCCAAAATTGCAAGACCGTCTTTGCCGAATGGGCTACTACTGGACCACGATGGTAGCAGATACGATAGACTATGCAAGAAAGTGCAAAGCCGGCCAAGTCCACGCGGACATCATCCACCAACCATCTGAATTTCTACATCCGACAGTGGCATCCTGGCCATTCGAAGCATGGGGAATGGACATCATCGGTCCGATCGCTCCACCCTCTTCCCGAGGACATCGCTTCATACTCGCATCACGGATTACTTCTCCAAATGGGCGGATGCTGTTCCGCTTGCAGACGTAAAGACTTCAAACATGATCAGCTTCCTCAAGCATCATGTCATCTATCGCTTTGGACTGCCCCGAAGGATCATCCACGACAATGGTCCGCAGTTTGCAAGCCACGCCTTCTATCAGTTCTGCGACAAGCACCGCATCCAGAATATTACTTCAACGCCATACAACCCAGCAGCGAATGGGTTAGCAAAAGCATTCAACAAAACAATTATCAAGCTTCTCAAGAAGTTCGTATCGTCCAACAAACGCGACTGGAACGAGAAGCTTGGTGAGTGCTTATGGGCATACCGTACCACAGTCCGAACAGCCACTGGAAACACGCCATTTTCCCTGGTTTACAGGAGTGAGACAGTTCTCCCATTGGAGACTCAAATCCCCTTACTCTGCGTCGCTCTCACTTACCAATTGACGACGGACGACAACTACCATCGCCGACTACAAGAGTTGGAGGCCTTAGATGAAAAGTGCCTCCTAGCTCAGCAACGGATCAAGCTATACCAAGCACGCATCTCCGGAGCCTTCAACAAGAAGGTTAAGATCAGAACATTCCAAGTGGGCGATCTCGTTCTGGCAGTTCGGAGGCCGATGGTTATGACTCACAAAACTGCCGGCAAGTTCCAGCCAAAGTGGGAAGGTCCGTTTATCATCGAGGCTGTGTTCTCCAACGGTGCTTACCGTCTCGCAAAATAAAACGGAGACTTGCTCATGCTGCCCGTCAACGACAAGTTCCTGAAGAAATATTATATCTAAACGACATTTTCCAGATTATTGAGTCATGTACCCACTGGTACCGCTGAACTCATTTTCACAAAATTCTAGATTATTGAGTCATGTACCCACTGGTACCGCTGAACTCACATATCACAAAATCCTAGATTATTGAGTCATGTACCCGCTGGTACCACTGAACTCACATTCACAATTCCAGATTATTGAGTCATGTACCCACTGGTACCGTTGAACTCACATTCACAATTCTAGATTATTGAGTCATGTACCCGCTGGTACCGCTGAACTCACATTTACAATTCCAGATTATTGAGTCATGTACCCACTGGTACCGCTGAACTCACATTCACAATTCTAGATTATTGAGTCATGTACCCGCTGGTACCGCTGAACTCACATTCACAATCTCCCAGATTATCGAGTTATGTACCAGCAGGTGTCTCTGAACTCACACTCCGATCACTCTTTCAGATAGTAAGTCATGTATGACCATACCTCTGAACTTTCTTCCTGAAAGAGCTCCTCCCTCATGATCCACTACCCGCACTCTCAGTGCACAAAAAAGGGTAATAGATCCACAAATTTCCAAGACGACCATGTCGATGTTACCTCTAAGTCGTTTTACTCCCGCCAAAACAAATCATCCCTATACATAGAACTTCCATGTCCTCATTACCTCTGAGTCGTTCTATGTACCCCCCTTCATTGAGCCCACTCCTGCCATGTCCTCATTACCTCTGAGTGGGAAGGCTCCGTCGAAGAAACCTTCATGCTTGCCATGTCCTCATTACCTCTGAGTAAGTATCTTGATTCCCTTTCGACTTATTATCCGTACCCACAACCGGAGTACGCCAAGGATAATAGGGCCACAAATATCCTCCGTTGAGTCCACTCCTGCCATGTCCTCATTACCTCTGAGTAGGAAGACTCCGCGGTAAAACCCTCATGCTTGCCATGTCCTCATTACCTCTGAGTAAGTATATTGGTTCCCTTTTATCCTATTTTCCGTATCCTGAGCCAGGATACGCCAAGGATAATAGGCCCACAAATGTCCTTTGCTAAGTCTCTTAGTACAGGTCCGTCATTTCTCATCATGCCCCGGGAGCCCAGCTGCTCCATGGCATTCTTTCTCTCGATACCAGGAACGTCCATGACCACCTTACCGTGGAACTGTTCTAGGTATCCCCAATCAAACTTGTTATCCGTACCTAAAACCAAGATACGCCAAGGGTAACAGGTCCACAAACAAGTCCCCCATGCGGGGCAAACACCACCATAACACCACATGCATAACAAGCAGTACAGGTAAAGGGTAGAATAAAGCATACTCTTTTATTTGGAAGGCGAAAGTACTACATGTTATAGGGACAGCGTCCCACTTAAAGAAAGGAAGAAAACATAAACAAAAAAGAAAAAGACCGACTAGGGTTCGGCATTACATAATTCCAGGAGGCGGTTTTCTTATCAAGGTGGTCCCCCGTTCAAGCCGCTGTCTAGCTCGGCGCTCAGCCTCCTGGGACAGCTGCTCCGCATCATCCAATACATATGTGCTCGCTAGTCATCCTCCATCTTCTTCAAGGCGAGTTCCAGATTGGCAGAAGCTCGACTAAGTCTGTCAGCCTCCTGGATAACAAGCCCCTTCTCAGTACGGGCCGCTTCAAGCTCGGACTCCAGAAAGGCCAGCTTTCTCTAGAACTCGAGGATCTGCTCCTTGGTGTCAATTACCCCGCGGAGATGGTCGCTTTTCGAGCCATGCAATCTTTATTTCTACGGCTCAATTGATCATATAACTGGGACAGATCACGGCGATCCTTCAGTATAGTCGGCTTGATCGATTACCGAGCGAGCCTCACCTTCTCCATCGCGATTATGAGGAAAGTGCACTCTTGATCTATTGCCGCAGACAAATCAGCTTGTCACAGCACGTGAAACTCGGCCACAAGACGATCAGCCTCTAGCAGCTTGGGCTCCAGAAGCACAGCTAGCCCCGTCCCACCGGGAAGTGTTCTAAGGATGTCGATTTGGCCACCGGCGCACTGATGGGCCATAGCAAAGGGAGTCCCCCTCTCCACAGCTGCCTCGATCCCTCTCTTCAGGTGGCGGTAAAAGCTGTCAACCACATCCTGTGACACTTCATCCAAAACTTCTATAGAGGACGGCATCAAAGGGAGTGTGGCTGGTAATGTTAAAGGAGTAGCATCGGAACTTGCCATCTCTGCCACCAGGGAAACAAATTCTGTATGAAAAGAGGCATGAATAGCGGCTAGCTCCTCTTTCGCCGCCCGAAGAGCTTGGATACTCGGCAAGGCGGAAAGGTTAACCCCAAAACCATATTCGTAGAGGAGACGAAGAAAGCATTGTTCCTTGCCCCGACTGTGCCACCACTTGAACACCTAAACTCGATCCAGCTGGAGGTCCCTCAATGTAGGTTGGAAGAGAAGGAGGCACACGTGCTTCCATCAGATCCCCTTCGGTAGAGTCCGCCCTGACAATGTCCATCGTCGGCAATAAAGGGGCGGGACCTGTACGTCCAAAGCAACCATCAATCGACGTAACCCGAAGGATATGATAATAGAGCAGATAGGCCTCCTCACAAGTTAAGATTCGGCTTATCTTACCAGGGGAGAGCATGGAAGCCGCAGCTCGTTCGCAACCGGTATAGTCTCCTCACCCGCGACCTCTAAGTTGAATTCAACGATTTCTCCGCCCCAGACACCTCTGAAAGGGAGCCAGCCAAGTCAGCATCATCCTGTTGAAATTCAGTTTTCTTAGGGACAGGTGCAGTAGAACCCCCGTCCCCATGGGTTGATGTCTCGGCAAGGTGGGACTCCTCGGCCGCCTCCGGAAGAACCCCAGTGGTCGGGACCAGATCGACCTCGACAGTCGGGGCCTGAGAAACAGACTCCTCTGACGCCTACAAAGAGCAAAAGAAAATGATTAGGCCATAGTTTAGGAAAAAGAAGGAGGAGGCAGTTGAAATTCAAATCACCTCAAAAGCAGCGTCAATATCATCAATAAACAGCCTGCGGCGTCGTACCGTAGCTCGCTTCGTGGAGTAGGTCTTGCCATCATCAGTGAACATACGTCCGCTTCGCTTACGCGAAGGACCGGGCACAGCAGGTGGCTACCCCGCCACCATGTCATCCGGCATAATAGGTGGCTGGCCCCTCACCTCCTCGTCCGAGGGAGGGAACGAATCATCGGCATCCTGCCCATCATTCTCTTCGTCTGCCGTCGTAGACTCCGAGTCTGGCACAGGAACCATATTCGCCTTTTGCTTTCTCTTCTTGTACCCTTCGGGCTTCTCTGCCAAGCCAGTACCGACGATAAAGCCGGTACTCATGTCAAAATCAACGGGAGGCTTGCTCGCCGTAACATGATAGAGGGCCGCCATGTACAAGATCTCCCCTGGGGTATTAGCATCGGGGACCGAGAAGCTAGCTCGGGTATGAACCGCATTGTAACAATGCCAAGCCCTGATACCATCAAGGACACTGCCCTCAAAGCCTAGGCAAGCACTGGGACAATCAAGGAACAGCTGGCTATACCCGAACTGGCGGGAGAACCTGCTGGGCAAATAGGGCTCCAGGTATACGTTATTGCGGTAATGATACACTAAGTGCGATGGACGAATATTGTGCAGCCAGAGGAGCATTTTTTCAGATAAGAGGAGGGGAGGTTCAATGCCATCAACATGTACAACCCTCACTTCTCTAGCGGTAAATTGAGGAACAAACACAAAAAAGTCGTGTCTATCTACTCTCGCCAACGCCCTCCGACAGGCTGGCATGGTTCCATATTCCCAAGGCTGACGACGGTATCGGAAAAGGAAAGCGTCATCAGCGGTAACGCCATCTTCCGCTCCGGGCCTCATCAACGACCAATAATGCATCAATCGCCACCCCATTAGATAATGGTAGGGTAGCTCTATTCGCTCAAAGTCCAGTGACGTCTCGCGGGCAATAACTTTGGATGAAAAGGCGCGAAGACCGTGGTGTATGCTACACACCATAGCCGAAAGGAGGGCCAGTCTGACCCTGAAGACCAGCTTCACGGCCGGGAGAATGAAGTGGCGGCTGATCCTTTCAATGGAACCTCCCCCTCCCGAGACTACGCAATTCCGTAGCCACACCATCAAGAATCCGGCCAAGAGCGCTTTCTCAGACATCTGTCGGGTACCGTAGTAGAAATAGCTGAAGGAGTCAGTGCGACTCCCAAATTTATTACTGGTGGACCTCGACCTCTTCGCAGTCGATATCAGGTTTTTTATCTCCTCCTGGGTCTGAGGACCTCGAGAAGAAACCCGACCAGAGGGACTGAATTGGAAAAGATACGAGACCCAAGACATGGTATGGGGAGCGTTCCCTTCTGAGCTATTGTTCTTCTTGATAGCCGTTTGGTGACAAATGCTGTGGTGGCATAGCAGTTCCCGGTACACGCCAACGAAACCCGAGAATCGTCGATCCAGATCCTCGAATTCCTCATTTGTCGGGGTGTATACTTCAAAGGCCTCGCCCCCCATGGCAGCTTAGAAATAGCATACATTTCATGGAGAGCAAGTCCCAACTCCCCTCCGGGCGCGAAGAAAGTTTCCGTCCGCCGGTTATACATTTCCAAAAGAGCCATGAACAACGGCTTGTTAATGGGTCACCCGTAACAGGTGCCCCGGATGGCATAATAGAGGTCAATCTCCCAAAAAAATTCCTCGTATTTCTTCAGGATCTAAGAGGTCAGGTTGGCCCACGTAGGGATGGGGTTTATCCAGTTCAACAGCGACAACCTGCCAACAGGATAAGACCCCTTGCGAGCGAGTTGATTCAGGAAGGTATCGGCTAGAGTAAACGTAAAGTTGGGACCAAATACGTTTATGAAGGAACCCGGAATCAGTCCCATCACGTTCCGACTGACCGAGTCCCTGCTCGCATATGCTGACCTAACATTCCTATTATAATGAATGTTGCCCACGAACATCCCCGATTGGGTTGGAGTTAGAGAGCCCACCATCTTCCTGCTCAACGGTACCATATTAAACTATGAGGGGAAAATGACGTTCCATTTCGGGAATATGGATCTCCACATCATCCATAGTAAAGTCCCAGCTTTCAGAAATGTCCAACACTCGGGGGTTCTTTATGGATAGGGCATCCCCGAAGAGAAAGGCTGGTTTCAGATACTCCCCCTCCAGCCTTCTCGAGTTCATCATAGTACAAAGAAAGTGGAAAGGCTGGTTATTGATGACGCTCACCCTCTCCAAAGGCTCATCGGAGGGAAGCTGATCTGACACACATCGAACCAAGTCATCGAGCCATACACCCATGGCATATTGGGCTGAACCCACCAAAAGCTCTCCTGCTGGATTGATTGGCAGATTCACTGAAGAAAGAACAATAGAAACATGATTAAAAGATGGTTAAAACGAAAACACTTGGAATTTCTGAAAAAGCTCCTACGGGCCTATGCGGCTCGGTTCAACGTCGCCTTATGCGGCCCAATTCAGTTGGGTTTTATGCGGCACTGATAAAGCTTATGCGGTTCGGTTGAGCTTATACGGTTCTATTCAACAGATGAGCTTATGCGGCATGACTTAACGAAGCTTTATGCGGTCCAGTTCATCTGGAGCACATGCGGCCCCGTTCGATGGGACTTTATGCGGTTCAAATCCAGAAGTGCTCCTGCGGCTCAAGTCCTTCTCATGCGGCTCAAACACAGGGTATACCCCATACGACTCGAACATAAGAAGGTCATACGGCCCACGCGACGTATGCGGTTTCATCATGATTGAACTTAGGATGAAGGCTTGTGCATAAGTTATGCAACAGAGCCATGGTTTTTAGGACTGAAAGCATTCAATATTCCATCCAATCCTTACCCTTAAAAGCAGTGTAGACGTCGGGGTGCACTTCAGGCATAGGGCTCGATGAGGAAGCCACTTTTTTGCCCTTTGCAGCAGCAGATGCAGCCTTGGAAGGATTTGGGGCCATTATCGTCTGACGGTCGGAGAAGAAAGAGGGAGAAAATTAAAGCAACAAGAATTGAAGACGAAGAAGAGAGTAAAGAAGTCTCTCCGACTGAACACGTTTATATTTATAGATGGGCGCCTCGATCCACGTACAGCCTGAAAAAACCGACTCTTCGGTTATCGAGACGAGCCGACTGAAATTAAGGCTAAAACTCTTGGGATCTTGCCCCAAAAAGCGGCCTTAAAACTGACAGCAAATCAACAGCAATTAATACAGAAGATTTGCACATGCAGCAGGATAACGTGGCAAGGAGCTCATACAGCCAGACAGCCTATGTGGCCAGAAAGTCCATGCGGCTAGTTGGCCAATGCGGCTGAGGAGGCCATGCGGCTGGGACATCCATGCGGCCAGAACATCATATGCGGCCAGAAGAGTTTATACATAGCCATGCTTCTTATTCAAAGTATTTCAATTTTACAAATTGAAAACTTTGAAGGGGGTCTTATAGAAGCATGGAAAAGAATAAAGAAAGATCCATGCGACCAAGGATCACCATGCGGCTCGGAGAGCCCATACGGCTCAGGGGTCCCTACAGCTCAAGAGCCTATGCGGCTCGAATAATCCCATACGGCTCAGAGAGGAGCCACGTGGCCTTCAACAGCTCATTCCTTCGTCTTTTGCTGCATTTAATGCCCTGACGGCTGACAACTCTGGCAAATGACAGCTCTGACATAAAGCCGCAATAATGACTGATATAAAAGCACGTTCCTAGGAAAGAGAAGAAAATCTTCTCACAGTTGGCAGAATCCACCAAATTCTGAGGCATACGGCGGCTGTATTTATGCGACCGACCACTTCATGCGGCCACTCATTCTATGCGGCCGCCCCCTTCAGGCGGCCAACATCTCCATACGGCCACCATCTTCATACGGCTGCATCCTTTATGCGGCTACCCGTCAGCATGCGGCTGCCTATCCTTATGCGGCTGTTCATCTCCATGCGGCTACCCATCTTGATGCGGCTGTTCATCACCATACGGCTGCCCATCTTCATGCGTCCGTTCATCCTCATGCGGCCCACTCATATGCGGCTCGACTAAGACGATCCAATGGAGGGTACGTGGCGCTTGTCACGACGATTGAGACACGTGGCAGTCGTATCCTCCTGGAATGAGATTTAATACAATCACCATAATTGCCCAGATCAAGTCAAATCGAGCAAATTAGACACGTGGCAGGCCATTACAAGTCTCGAATATTCATGGCAATCAACATTTATTGCCCACAGAGATTTGATACAATCTACATTAATTACATAGATTTGCTACAATCAGAATAAAGGGCCCAGATTAATTGGTCCTTAACCGCCGACATATCAAGGAGGCAATCATTGCAAACCCTAATGATTGCATCCCCACTCCTATAAATAGCAAGGTGCCATTCCCTTGCGAAAGATGACCTTTTTTGGAGAAGAGCACCAGAGTACCTGAAGAGACTTAAAGAGAGAGAGCAAAGAGCATTTCTTCAACGCCAAGCAGATCTTTCCTGGAGCCAAGGCTGCATCCGATCGTCCAAGGAGTAAGGCAGAGCAGCCATCGCTTTCCCGAGCCTCTACCGTCATCCCCCAGAATCTAAAATAAACAATTATACTTAGATTGCTGTACCTAGGTTTTCGTCCCTAGGCTTTCTTTGTACAAGCGAGTTTGTATTTGTTTGCCATGAATATAAAAGGACAGAACAATTATCGGACTGGACTTTTACTTCACGATACAAACTCATTTGTACAAAGAAAGCCTAGAGACGAAAACCTAGGTACAACAATCTAAGTACAATTATTTATTTTAGATTCTGGGGGGGTGACGATAGAGGCTCGAGAAAGCGACGGCAGCTCTGCCTTACTCCTTGGACGATCGGTATGCAGCCTTGGCTCCAGAAGATTACTTGGCGTTGAAGAAATGCTCTCTTTGCTCTCTCTCGGCTCTTTCTCTCCAAGTATTCTGGTGCTCTCTGATCTTGAAAGAAGGGTCCTCTCCTGCAAGGAAATGGCACCTTGCTATTTATAAGAAGGGAGTGCAATCATTAGGGTTTGCAATGATTATTCTTTGAAGTGGCGGCGGCCTGTTGATTGATCAATCTGGGCTATTAATCTTGGGTGTGATGAATCTGGGCCATTAATGTAGATTGTGCCAAATCCTCTCAGTAATTAATGCTGATTGGAATAAATTTCCCATATGATGATCTGCTGATGTCCGCGAATCTGAATGAATAAGTTTAATTCATTCTCCTGCCACGTGTCCCAGATTATTGGGATTTGACCCAATCTTTGATTGCAATAAATCTGGGAAATTGATTGGCTTCATGACACGTGTCCTGGGAGCCACTGAGAGAATTTGAGCCGCATGAGGATTGAGCCACATAAGCTCGGCCACGTGTCAAGGCTGCTTGGGGAGTGGCCCCCGAACCTTCGAATCACATGATAATCTGGGCCGCATGGACGTAGGTGGCCGCATAACGGGTAACTCCTTCGTGAGCCGCATGGAGATGGTCCTCATGAGCCGCATGGGGGAGCGTCTTCTTGAGCCGCATAGGAGGGACCTCCGCTTGAGCCGCATAGGGCTATTTCGATCTGGGCCGTATAGGGTAACTTCGGCCTGAGCCGCATGGGGAGTCTCCGCTTGAGCCGTATATGACTGTCCACGCGTCTAGGCTGCGTGGCATTTTCTGGATCTCGGGGGATTGTGTCAGAGATCTCCTTCGTTTCCCTAGGAATATGTCATTATGACAGAGTCATAATTACATCTTTATGTCAGGGCTGTCGTCTTGTCAGAGCTGTCAGCCGTCAAGGCAATTAAAGCAGTAAGGGAAAAGTTGTTTGTATGCTACGTGGCACTTCTCTTTGAGCCGCATGGAGATCATAGAGCCGCATAGTCCCTTGTGCTGCATGAATCTCTGAGCCGTATGGGCTTTCTGAGCCGTATGGGGTTTCCTGGCCGCATGGATCTTTCTTTATTATTTTCCATGCTTCTACAAGACCTCCTTCAAAGTTTTCAATTTGCAAAATTGAAATACTTTGAATAAGAAGCATGGCTGTGTGCAAGCTCTTTTAGCCGCATAAGGGCTCCTGGCCGCATGGATGTTTCAGCCGCATAGATGGCTTAGCCGCAGGGACTTTCGAGCCGCAGGGGTGTCTCAGCCGCATGGATGGCTCAGCCGCATAGCTCCTTGCCACGTGTGCGGGTCTTTAATTGCCTCAAATTCATTTTAGCGCCGTCTTTAGGGGAAATCCCAAGGGTCCGCTCATTAAATCTTTGGATTTTATGCTCTGGGTGAATCTCGGGGACGAAATCCGAGGAGTCGATTTTGCCTTTTACGAGGCGGTTATTAGTCCACGTGTCCTCCCCCTCTCGTCCTTCTATAAATAAGAGGAGTTGGAGAGAGAGAGAACTTCTTTACTTTCTCTTTAACTTCAAATCTTCCATGTCCCGATCTTCATCTTCTTCTTCGATTAGCAAATGGCTCCCAAGAAGACTATTGCAGCGAAGAAGGCAGTGTCTTCGCCGAAGGACAAAACGGCTTCTACTTCGACTGCGGCTGCTCCTCCACCGGTCGTCTTCCCCGCGGCTCACCCCGACGTTCATCCCCCTATTGCTGGTAAGGACTTTGCACGAGTTAAAGAACCCTAACTGCTATGGCTACATTGCATGCTTTATGCATGAGCCTTCGTGAGTCGTATGCTTGTCCTATGGCCGAGTTGCGAGCCGCATAAGGATAACCGCTGTGAGCGCATACGCGCTTCACCGACGAAGCCGCATGAACAATACTGAGCCACATAGATTCGTACAGATCTTGTCTGTCACGCGGTTAGTGCGAATTTTATTCGAGCCCTGAGGGTCTTATGAGAGCACTGCCGCATGAGCTTTTACTGAGCGGGGCCACATAAGTGTTCCTCTGAGATTGAGCGGCCTGAGGCTTCATTAAGTTGGAGCCGCATAAACGTTCTCTTAAGCCGCATGAGTCTCTGTTGAGTTGGAGCCGCATAAGCTCGCTAACACCTCATCAATTCTTTTTGTCCATCCTTTTTAACTTATCTCTTTATGTCTTTTTCTCAGTAAATTTGCCGGTTAATGCTGCTGGAGAACCCTTGGTGGGTCGTGCCCAATCTGCTCTGGACTATAGGTACGACCATATAGTTAGGCGTGTGGCCGATCAGTTTCCTAGTGACGAGCCTCCGACGAGGTTGAAGGCCGTTAAGAACCAGCCTTTCTATTTTCTCAATGCTATGATGACCTCAGGAAAATTCGAAGGGGAATACTTGAAACCTACGTTTTTCTTCGGAGACGCCTTGACTGTGAAGAATAGCTTCTGAAGGTGTCAGAGAACTGGTGTTTCGTTTCTAACGGGATGGCGATCCGCATCCCCCAAATGGAGCGTCACTTCCCGTTATCCTGGTTCAATATGCTCCTACTGGACCGGAAGATGGAAGAGTCTTTAGCTCCTACCCGTAGTGGGATATTTGTGGAAGACATCCATTATAACAACAGTCTGAAGTCATTGTGCGCGGGCAAGGTGCACACCAATTGTTCTGTTATAGGATTAGCCCCAGGTACTTTCTTGAATGTGTCGGGTCCCAACTTCACGTTTTCTACAGCCGACACTTTCATGAACCAACTTGCTCGGAAGGGCTCTTATCCCATTGGCAGACTGATGCTTCCAAGTTGGATACATCCTATTCCCTCGTGGACCAATCTGTCTGTGTGGATCTTGCGAGAGTATGAGGCCTTTCTGTGTGAGATTGGTCTTTACCATGCGATTCGGGGCACCAGCCATGGCTTGCCTATAAACAAGAGATTGTTTATATCTCTGCTGGAGATATAACTGTCGTACGGGAACCTTCTATACACCCGTAGGGGAGATGGGGCTTGCGCTCCACGAAATGCATGCGATCTCCAAGCTTTCCTGGGGGGACGAAGCTTTTGAGGCATATACTCCCACTAATGAGGAGTTCGAAGAATTTAAAGGTATCCAGGCTTCGTGGCTCTTTATCAAGAGGTATTGTGCCACTATAGCACGTGTCAACAAATAGCCAAGAAGGAAAACAGCTCTGAAGGGAATGCCCCCCATACTAAGGATTGGGTACGCTATCTCTTCCCAGTGGATGCTTCTGGCCAAGTTACTTCCCGACGTCCTCAGTCCCGGGAGGCGGTTAAAGCCATGATGTCGTCGACCAAGAGGGTGACCACTACTAATGACCGATTTGGGAGTCAAACTGACTCTTTTGGTTATTTTTATCAAGATACCCAAAAATTGTCAGAGAAGGCGCTCCTGGCAGGATTTTTGATGATATTGCTGCGAAATTGTGTAGTCTCAGGAGGAGCTGGTTCTATCGAGAGGATCAGTCGTAATTTCATCCTTCCGGCTGTGAAGTTAGTTTTACGAGTCAGGCTAGCTCTCCTTCCGGCCATGGTGTATAGGATACATCGTGGCCTTCACACTTTTACATCAAAGGTCATTGCCCGCGATGTGACCAAAGATTTTGAACGGACTGAGTTGCCCTATCATTACCTGATGGGGTGGCTGTTGATACATTATCCGTCTTTGATGAGACCGGGCTCTGAAGACGGCATAACTGATGATGACGCTTTCATCTTCCGCTATCGTAATGAGCCTTGGGAGTACGAGACCATGCGTGCTTGCCGGATGGCCCTGGCGAGGGCAGATATGTACAACATTTTCGTATCTGTCCCTCGTTTTACTGCTGAGGAAATAGCGGCTGTTCATCTTGACGGTATTGCGCCCCCCCAACTTCTAGACGGCCAGATGCTCCTGTGATTGCGTAACATCCGCCCCTCTCATCTGGTGTATCGCAATCGTAATACTGTCTTTCTGGAGCCTTATCTGCCTAGTAGGTTTGCTCGACAGTTTGGATATAGCCAGCTCTTTCTAGACCGTCCCAGTTCATGTCTGGGTTTTGAAGGTAGTCTCATTGACGGCATCAGGACGTGGCATTACTGTGATACATTCCACACCCATACCATTTTTTCGGTCCCTGCTATTAAGGCATCAGTAGAGATCTTGTATATGGCGGCTCTGTACCATGTCATGGCTAACAAGCCCCCCGTCGGTTTTAGCCCGGGTGCCAGTTTTATCGTTGGTACTGGCTTGGATGAGGCCCCTCAAGGGGCCAAGGCGAGAAAGAAGAATAGAGCTGAAGTGCCCGACTCAGACTCCAATGCTGCAGATAATGAGGATGATGAGCGTGATGTAGACAACTCTTCCTTCCCGGTGGAAGAGGCTGGGGCGGATCAGTCGCCTGCTTCATTAAATGAGATGATGGCGGATCAGCCATCTGTCGTATCTGGCTCTGTACGGAAGCGTAGCAGACAAACTTCCCCTGTTGGCGGTATTCCTCACTTCTGGAAATTGGCTGCGACCAAACATCGCAGTCTAACTATTACGGAGAGAGGCGAGGAAGTCGATCCCGCTTCGGAGGTAAAGCGAGTTGCTACCATTTTTGTTCAGTTCTTCTTTTCTTCCAGTTTTGATCTTATTCATTTTCCTTCCCTTCTGTAGGTGTCAGAAGAAGAGAAATCTCAAGTTGCCGAGGTCGTAACTCGAGATGATGGGGGCTTCAGTGAACCTGTCCCTGAAATTGCTGAATTTCATCAAGATGACGTTGATTGCGCCTCCCTCCGGGGTGGCTGGGATAGAAGAACCTACCGAATTTAACTTGGACGTAGCGGGTAAGGAGGTCATGTCAGCTACGTACGAGTTGTAGCCTCCATGTTCCTTCCCTGGTAAGATAAGCTGAATCTTAACCTGCGAGGAGGCCTATCTGCTCTATCGTCACATCCTTCAGGTCACGTCGACTGATCATAGTTCTGGGTACACAGGTCCTGTCTCTCCAGTGCTGAGGATGGACGCTATTGATACGAACTATGCCGAAGGGGTACTAGCGGAGAGGAGCGTACCTCCTCCCCCTCCGGCTCGTCTTGAGGGGCCTCCCCCGGGCTCGAGTTCGGAAAGTCGGGTGATGGGACGGCCATGGCAGGGGACGATGGTCCTTGCATCCTCTTCTACTCGGGTGGATCCGAGAGTCGACCTCTCTGCCCTACCGAGTATTCGGGCTCTTCGGGTGGCGGAGAAAGAGTTATCCGCTACCCCGCATCGTTCTGCTCGGACTCTATCCCCCTGGTGGCAAGTTCTAGCATCACTCCTCCAATATTGCCGGCCACACTTCCTCTGACGCCGTCCTCTACAGAGGTCCTGGACGACGCGTTACAGGACGTGGTTGACAGCTTTCATCGTCACTTGAAGAGGGGAATAACGGCTGCTGTGGAAAGAGGGACCTCTTTCGTCTTGTCCCGGCAATGCGCCTAGGGTCAAATTGATATCCTTAAGACTCTTCTTGGTGGTGCAGGGCTGGCTGCGCTCTTGGAGGCGAAGTTGTTGGAGACTGAGCAGCTGGTGGCCCAGCTGCAGGTGCTGCGGCAGGCTGATCTGTCTGCTGTTATAGATCGGGAGCGCGGTTCTCTCACCGCTACTATAGAGAAGACAAGGGCTGCTCGGGATAAAACCAAGCCGGTCGTATTGAAGGACCGTCGCGATCTGTCTGATCGATATGATCAATTGAGCCACGAGAGTGAAGATGTCACGGCTCGGGAAGCGGCTGCCTCCCGTGGGATCACTGAAATGTGGGAGCAGATCCTTGAGCTTCAGAGGAAGTTGACTTTCTTGGAGTCTGAACTTGAGGCCGCCCGTATTGACAGGGAGCTGATTATTCAGGAGGCTGACAGAGTCAATCAAGCTTCGACCGACCTGGAAACTGCCCTGAAGAAGTTGGAAGATGACTGGCTGGAGCTCATGGGCTTGGATGATGAGGAGCGGTTATCCCAGGAGGCTGAGCGTCGAGCTAAACAGCGGCTCGAACAGGAGGCCATCTCAGTGAAGAATCGCCTTTTGGAATTGTGTAATGTCGAGCTATAGTCGACCTTTTCTTTTTTTCCTTTTTTTTTGAGAGGGATGTGGTCCCAAAAGATGTAATACTTTTTTCTTCTTTCAAATAAAGACTACTTTCGATTCTACCCTTCATTTGTATTGCTTCTTGTGCCTGTGGTATTGTGGTGTTGTTTGCCCTACATAGGGGACTTTTTTGTGGACCTGTTACCCTTGGCATACCTTGGTTTTAGGTACGGATAACAAGTTTGATTGGGATACTTAGAGCAGTTCCACGGCCAGGTGGTCGTGGGTGTTCGGGGTATCGGGGGATAGAATGCCATGGAGCAGTTGGGCTCCCGGGGCATGATGAGGAATGGTGGGCCTGTACTAAGAGATTTAGCAAAGGACATTTGTGGTCCTATTATCCCTGGCGTACCCTGGGTTAGGATACGGATAATAGGATGAAAAAGGGGAACCAACATACTTACTAAGAGGTAACGAGGACATGGCAAGTATGAGGGTTTTACCGTGGAGTCTTCCTACTCAGAGGTAATGAGGACATGGCAGGAGTGGACTCAACGGAGGATATTTGTGGTCAACAGAGGACATTTGTGGGCCTATTACCCTTGGCATACCCTGGTTCAGGGTACGGATAATAAGACAAGAGAGGACCGACATACTTACTCAGAGGTAATGAGGACATGGTAAGTACGGAGGTTTTACCGTGGAGTCTTCCTACTCAGAGGTAATGAGGACATGGCAGGAGTGGACTCAACGGGGAATATTTTTAGACCTATTATCCTTGGCGTACTCCGATTGTGGGTACAGATAATAAGTCAAAAGGGAATCTTCATACTCACTCAGAGGTAATGAGGACATGGCAAGCATGAAGGTTTCTTCGACGGAGCCTTCCCACTCAGAGGTAATGAGGATATGGCAGGAGTGGGCTCAATAAAGGAGGGTACATAGAACGACTCAGAGGTAATGAGGACATGGAAGTTCTATGTAAGGGGTGATTTGTTTTTGGCGGAAGTGGAACGACTCAGAGGTAATGAGGACATGGCCGTTTTGGAAATTTGTGGATCTGTTACCCTTTTTGTGCACTGGAAGTGCGGGTAGTGGATCATGAGGGAGGATCTCTTCCAGGAAGAAAGTTCAGAGGTATGATCATACATGACTTGCTATCTGAAAAAGTGACCGGGATGTGAGTTCAGAGGCACCAGCGGGTACATGACTCGATAATTTGGAATATTGTGAAAGTATGAGTTCAGCGGCACCAGCGGGTACATCACTTGATGATCTGAAAAATGTTTGTGGATGTGAGTTCAGCGGAACCAGCGGGTATATGACTCGATAATTTGGAAAATGTTTGTGGATGTGAGTTCAGCGGCACCAGCGGGTACATGACTCGATAATCTGGAATGTGTTGAAGATACGAGTTCAGCGGCACCAGCGGGTACATGACTCGATGACCTGGAATGTCGTTCAGACATAATATTTCTTCAGGAACATGCCATTGACGGGCAATATGAGTAAGTCTCCATTTTGTTTTACGAGGCGGTAAGCACCGTTGGAGAATACAGCCTCGATGATAAATGGACCTTCCCATTTTGGATAGAATTTGCCGGCGGTCTTGTGAGTCATGACCATCGGCCTTCGGACTACCAGAACGAGATCACCCACTTGGAATGTTCTGATTTTAACCTTCTTGTTGAAGGCTCCAGAGATGCGTGCTTGGTATAGCTCGATCCGTTGCTGAGCTAAGAGGCGCTTTTCATCTAAGACCTCCAACTCTTGCAGTCGACGATGGTAGTTATCATCCGTCGTTAATTGGTAAGTAAGGGCGACGCGGAGTGAGGGTATCTGAGTCTCCAATGGGAGAACTACCTCACTCCCGTACACCAGGGAGAATAGCGTATTCCCTGTGGCCGTTCGGACCGTGGTACGATACGTCTATAGGCATTCACCAAGCTTTTCGTTCCAGTCGCATTTGTTGGACGACACAAACTTCTTGAGTAACTTG
>JANAVB010011409.1:0-37719 GCA_029216955.1 Iris pallida
CTTGGCATTTACGAGGCGCTTTTAGAGTAACTAAAATAAACGGTTGTGAGAAGTCCAATTTTGGTGGTTTTAAGTAGCAGGTTTTAAACTATTCTAATTCATATTTGGTAATTTATTAATCAGCTGTTCTGAAAATTTTCTACAATAATAAATGAGTAATTCTATAGAGACATATTTTTATGACATACTTTGTTGACACAACTTATGTGCAGTGATTTGGCATTCCATGCCACCCGAATTAATTGAGGACTTATTAATTATTTTTTTTTGGTATGTCCAATTTTGTATGTATGGAAGGTTTTCAATCTTTGGCATATGTTGCAATTTTGCATGGCCAATTATTATTCACTTGCCAAAATTGTCCATGTCCATTATTATTCATGTGTTACAATTTTGCATGGCCAATTAATTATTCACTTGCCAAATTGTCCATGTCAAATTAATTAGTTCACAATTCATGCAAAAGATTCAATCTTCTTGCATGTATAAATCCAAGCAATCCACCTCGTCAACTTAATGAGCAGGCTCCAAAGAAAGTAAAATAATTTTGTACAAAGTTTTAAAAGCTTTCTGGTCTTGTGGGCTGATCTCCTCTTTCAATTTATTATTTTATCAGGTTATGCAGAAAAATGGAGATGAGTAGAAGAAGGAAATGGAGATGAGCAGAAGAAAATAAAAGATAATAAGTGTGGCTATTATTGGTCATGCAAAATTGTAACACATGCCAAAGATTGAAAATCTTCCATATAACATACAAAATTGGACATACAAAAAAAACAATTAATAAGCTCTCAATTAATTCGGTGACATGGAATGCCAAATCATCTGCCACATAAGTGTGTCAATAAAGTATGTCAATAAAAGTGTGTCCTATAGAATTATTCATAATAAAATCACCTTTATGTCCATATAAAATCAAAGTTATTCTTGAAAAATATGGGTTTATGGATGTGAATAATCCTGCATCAAAAAATCTTTTCTGTATTCTTATCTCAGAAACCAACTCTACACTCAATGGAACTCCAAGAGCAGTACAAGACATATTCCTGAAGTTTTCTTCATCATGCACCACTTGTAACCCTTCTTCTAAATCTTCTCTACTCTATTAGAGCAACTAAACAGAGAAATCAACCAGAAACATAATGGTTTCTCTTTCTTGTTTGTGCACTGATGGGTCTCCTTGGCGCTATCATTGGTATATTCTCAAAAAGACGTGAGTGGAGGGGTCATATGCAAATTACACAACAAGGTTCAAGGCTTTACAATCTTTGTTCAAATTGAAGAGATTTGGAGAGAGTTAAAAACTAACTGGGAAAGCAGCCGCGGAAGGAAAAGCCGCAGGATGGAAGGAAAGAGAAACACGGGAAGAAAAAATAGAATTTAGTTATAGTATTATATTTACATTTTTTGGTGAGGATATAAATAATAAAATAAAATCATCCAAATTCCACTGATTTGGGGTGTTTATAAAGACACCCAAAAATACATTACACCGATTTTGGAGAGTTTTTGAGCCGACCAAATCCAGTGCCTAGCTCAAAAAATTAATAACAAGCATGGGTTTTCATAATCCGTCTGTTTAAAAATATTCCAAAGCCGGCGAAAACACCATTACTAAGCAGACCCTAAAGGTCGATATTGAACACTGTTATTAGCCGGCTAGCCTTCATAATCACCTTGCAATCCACAATCTTCTCTCAGTGACAGGAGGACCATGGGTCTCACACCAACGAAAAGGTTAACGTGGCCCACCTGTCACCAGGGCAGCCCGGGATTGGGTTGTCCGAACTAGAGCTTATTTTGATTGCCTCTCCACCTTTGTTGTGGGCTAATCCGATCACCTGCAACCCCAATCAACATCTTGCTGGTCATGTTGGAACTGGAGGATTGTCCTAAGCAAAAAAGGGTTGTCAAAGTGCAAAATCTTGTTGGACTTATCCCTAGGCCGACCCTATCTGTCACTAAAAAGGAGAGAAGTTCCGTACAAAATTTATCGAATAAGTCCCAAGAACTCCAGAAAAATTCAAGGATAATCTCATTACGGAGTTGAAAGAGAGATGGTCAAAGATATAGTGGATTTATGTAGATTCAATCTATAGTGTACCTTTTCACATATATCTAGGGTTTTTTAGTTTAAGGGGCTCTTATATTTTTTATTTTGCTTAGATCTCTATATTATCCATAAAAAAAAAATTGGATCTCGTACATCCAAACTATTGACTTGAGCTGACCTTTAAAAATGGACCTAAATACAACTTTCGAATAGAGGCCTAAACGAGATCTAACGATTAGTCCAATTAGTTAACCATCATGACGAGATTCAAGCCCTCCTCTGAATAATATGAAGACATAAACGTAAATTTTGAATTATAGGAGACCGTAAAACTAAATAACCATATGTTTAGGAAGGCTCTATTTAGGAATGTTTCATTTATGAGCTTATCTTTGTAATATTGACTTAGAGCATCTCCAACCCTATTGTGAGTTTGGAAAAACGGTTGTCACAAAGGAATGACAAGCTCTTTTTTTTTTTCAAAAGTACTTCTTCAATGCAAATGTGAAATGAAGTATGGAGTTGACATGGGTAAGGACAATGTGAAGTTGGTTGTCTAGATCTAGACAATGCACTTCACAATAATTTTATGTCCACATCATCAATTATGAATAAAAATATTTATTAAAAAAGAAGAAGAGTAGAAGTTGTTTGGAAGTTGTAAAAAAATACTTTGCATTATCTTCTCAATACTTTTACATTGGAGAAGACTTTTCAAACCCATTGTCTTTTGTGAATATAATCTTGCCACATATAAAAGACATTGCCTTGTGTCCCATGCCACCTAACAATTACAACACAAAATAAGACAATAGGGTTGGAGATGCTCTTAGTATGATTATTCTTTCTGGATACTAGTCTTTAGTTCTACTATTTGTGTCTATACAAAATTAGGGTTAGCTGTTTTCATCTCTCATTCTCCATTTAGGTTTTTATGGTGTAAGAGTGAGTGAGTGTGTGTGTTATCAAAGCTTAGAAGATATTAGTTTTTGTACGTTATCAGATCAAGGACTATAGCGTCTTTTAATTTTGGCAAATAAAAAGTTAGAAGTTAGAAGGAAAGTAGGAAAGTAGGTAAAAGAAAAACTCTTGCTAGATTTATTTAAGGCTATTTAGTTTTAGGGTCTCATATAAAAGATGTAAGAGAGTTTGGTTTCAACCTAACGGTTCACTTGACTGAACGTCCAAAATAGAAACCTAAACGCAAAATTTAAATATTATACAATCCTAGAACTAAAAGAAAATATGTAAGACTTGTATGACATGGATTATTTAGTTTTGCGTTGGAGGTTACGTGAGTTAGATTATTTAGTCTTGTCATGATTAATCGAGAATGAGAGATTGTTTGCTTCTATCATGATCTTAGTAGCCATACAACTTTTTGGGACTCTTAAGTTGCAAGTATTTAACAATGCAGTCGATACGAGAGACATCTGACGATATACATGATGCCCATGAACTCGTCTCAATTGAAACTACTGCCAGGAGAATTTTATGACTGCTGAGATCAGGATATAAGCAAACATCAGTGTCACAATTTTCATCTTGGGAATGGGTGTGATCCGAACCGGAGTTGGCCAATGAGGTGCGATATTGAATTTGGCCCATATGCCTTAAAAGAGAATTCTCATGTAAGGCCTGAATCAATCCCAATTATCTACACCACATGATCCCCACCTTCTAACCGATGTGGGACTAAATTACCAACTCCATTGTCATCCCCCAATTGAACGCTCAACCGAAAACGAGATACAATCCAACAATCTCCACCTTAACTTGTTTCTGCTAACCGAGCAACCTAGCACACCCGGTTACCATTTGTTCGTTTTTGCTAGCCGAACACTCTTAGCACACTCTGGCTACCTTTTGCTCATTTCTGCTAACCGAACAATCTTAGCACACTCCGGTTACCTTTGCTCGTTCCCGCCAGCCGAGTACCTAGGAGATCCAACATATTATCATCTCGATCCGTTTGACCACATAGCCAAACCGACACGTTCATCCATACCACCATGTGTGCCAATCACAACGCTCCTTGCTCCACCTTGGGCTCGTCAAACCCACCTTTGAAACTAATTCGTGTAGTTGTATATGCTCCTAACTCCACCTTGAGAAGAGTGTCTGTATATCCGTGTATACACATGAACATACAGCACCAACTGTCTCGAACCAATTAGAGTCGTCCAAATCTGTTCCGTAACCTTGGGCTCTGATACCACTTGTTGGAAATACGGTGTGATCCGAACCGGAGTTGGCCCATGAGGTGCGATATCGAATTGGGTCCATATGCCTTAAAAGAGAATTCTCATGTAAGGCCTGAACTAATCACAATTATCTATACCACATGATCCTACCTGCTAACCGATGTGGGACTAAATTACCAACTCCATTGTCACCCCCATTTGAGCGCTCAACCGAAAAGCAATACATTCCAACATTTCATTCTTAATTGGTTATGACAAAACTAAAAACACAAGTCACACAATCCCGTCATGCAAACTAGATAACGCAAGTCAAACAACTCTCACGTATTTTCGTTTATTTTTAGAGTATGATATAATATTGAAAATTTGTATTTAGGTTTTCATTTTTGATGGTAAGCCAAATCAGCTGTTAGATTGAGACTCAAATCCTAATTGGATAATATGGAGACCTAGACGCAACTTTTTATTATTTATACGAGACCTTAAAACTAAATAACCCTTTTATTTACTTGTTGTCCGACAATGTGTAGGACCTGCTACTAAAATAGAGTGTTCCTATTTTAGTATCCCTCAAATAATATGAAAAGTCATAGTATCTCATTGTAAGCAATTATGATCTAATTATTAATAAAATATACTTCTTCAAAATCACACCCCCTAAACCTACATAAAAATTATTGTATTATTGCATGTCATCATTAATAACAAGTTTATAGTTTCTATTTTTAGCCAAAAATTGGAAACTCACTTTTCTTTACTATATTATAATTTCTAGAAACAAAAAGGAAATAAGTTTCATAGAATTCTAAAAAAATATATTTGTCAAACAGACCCTTAGAAGATATCTCACAGTCATATAGATTTATAATTGATTATTGCTGCACCAAAATTCTAGAATTTTAGTGAGGGACGTTATATATATATATATATATATATCTATATATATAATATATATATATATTATATATATATTATATATATATAAATAAAAACCCCTTCTTTATTAATCAAGGCTCAAAATGCCGAAGCCTGACACGTATACAAGTCAGAACTGTACAAGTATACCACCAAAAAGAAAAAAGAGGGGGGAGACTGCATGGACGCCTTGGATTAGGGTGGGGAAGCCAGAAAAAGGTCGGGCTGTGGGAGCACCGAGTGCTCCTTTTGCGACATTGGCGGAAGACCTCCCGAATGAGCTGATCAGCTGAGTATTGGTGACCTTCATATCTAGCCTTGTTGCGATTCTTCCAAATCGCCCATGTGGCGGCCGCTGCGACGATCTGGTGGCCGTAGGATGCTCTACCCCAAGAGACCGCTAGATCGTGGAAGCATCCGCCCCCCGGCTACATATTGTAGGTTTGGCTGAGGATCCTCCAGACCCTTCCTGGCAGGCTTCCTTGGTAGAAGATGTGGTCGATAGTCTCGATCTGACGTTCTGAGCAACAATTGCATGCGGAAGCCAAGGTAATCCCAATGGTTGAGGATATCGTCGGTCGGTAGTTTCTTTCTAATAACTCTCCCATGAGGAAGGACCATTTCTTGCGGATGCAGGAGTGCCAATAATGATTGATAGCATGCGGTGGCCCTGGTTCGCGGACAGTGACTCTCGTCGACCTCACCGAGAATGCCCCGGAAGCCTCGCGCGTCCATCTCAGTGCGTCGGCCTCGCGGCCGATCTTCAAGCCGCACGCTCAAATGGTCTCCACCGTGTCGTCGGCCCGCCCATTCGCGAATCTTGTCCCAGTTCCAGTCTTCGCTGACGTTGTTCCACAAGTCTCTGATTCTGCTATCCGTCGGGATCTCCGTGAGCCTCGTGATCAAGGAATCCCCAATCCATCTCTCCCGAAATGGATCCGACTCCCCGTCCCCCAATTGAAGTCTCATCTCCGGCTCGGCCAGGTCTCGCCTGCTAAGGATGCGCCTCCAAGCCGCTGATGATCTGCTGTTGGCTATGGCCTCTGATGGATGGATATGCTTGAAGTACCTGTTCTTCATAAACCTGGTCCATAAATTCTCGTTAGTGCGGAGTGTCCACCACAGTTTCATCGAGAAAGCTTTAACGATGTGATTGAGTTTGGAGAATCCCAAACCCCCCTCCTTAGTGGGGTGAGCCATGGAATCCCAACTAGCCCAGTGATGTTTGTTAATGCCATTGTAATGCCCCCAGAAGAAATTACAAAAGATCTGCTCGATCGACGCAAGAACCTTCAAAGGCGGGGAGCACGCAGCCAAGGTATGGATGGGAATTGAGGTAAGCACGTGATTGATAAGGATAATCTTGCCAGCTGGGGATAGAGTCGTATAATGCCACCCAGCAAGTTTATTCCTGATACGAGTCATCAGTGTCTAAAATATGCCAGCGTTGGGTTTGCCGTACATGAGAGGGCACCCCAGATAGTTGAACGGAGGGTGATTAACGGAGAAGCTCGTTAGGTGGGCGAGTCTCGTTGCATGGTCTCTTTTGATATTGTGGTGGGCATAGATGACGCTCTTCGATAGGTTGATCTTCTGACCTGAGCAGGTGGAGTACCTCTGCAGGGTGTGACGGACCACTTCCACCGCTCCTTCATCCCCTGATGAGAAGATGAGTAAATCATCAGCGAAGGCCAGGTGAGTGATTAATGGGCATCCGCTGGATGTGTGGTAGTGCTAGAAGTTCAGAGTGTTGACCATGTTATTGAGGTTCCTACTCAGGGCGTCGGCCGCTATGATAAAGACTGTGGATGATAGTGGGTCTCCTTGTCTAACACCTCGGCTGGATTTGAAAAATCCCTCGGCTTGGACATTGATGACCGTGGAGAACCATGAGTTGCTGATAGATCTCCACACTAAGTCGGTCCAATACCCAGAAGCCGAAATCTCTGAAGACCCAGATCATAAATTGTTAATCCAGTCTGTCGTAAGCTTTCTCCATGTCGATTTTGACAGCGATGTTTCCTCCTCTAGCTGGAAACTTCATGCAGGTTATTAACTCTTGGGCTAACATAATATTGTCCTGGATGTTTTCTCCCCCGAAATAATCCGCTCTGCTCCTCTGAGATGATCTTGGGAAGGATCCCTGCCATTCTGGTAGCAATAATTTTGGATATTATCTTGTTGGTGAAAGTGCATAGACTGATGGGTCGAAAGTCGCGGAAGGTCTCCGGGTTATCTTTTTTCGGGATGAGGATAAGCTTGGCGCTAGAGATGGCTTTGGGGTAAGTGGCTCCTTCGAAGAATGCAATAATCGCTTCGATGATGTCCTGCTTGATAATATTCCAGCACTTGCGAAAAAAGACACCCGAGAAGCCATCCGGTCCGGGAGCACTATGCTCGTTCAGGGCCCAAACTGCCTCTTTCACTTCTTGCACGGTGGGGGTGCGCTCGAGCTGGGCATTGTCGGCATCATTAATGAGAGGGGAATTTGGTCCAAGAAGGCGTTGTCTTTGTGAACTGTTTCTTTGGAGAATAATTTGGAGTAGAAGTCCGTGGCAGCTGCTTGGATGCCTTTCTGATCAGTAATGATGTTCCCGCTCTCGTCGGTGGTGTGGTGGATTGTAAGCTTTTGTCTTCGTCCGTTGACGCAGGCATGGAAGTATTTCGAGTTTTTGTCCCCGTCGCTATCCCATTTCAATCTGGCTTTTTGCTTCCAGAAATCGGTCTCCACTTTTATCCTAAATTTGAGCATGGCCTTGGTGAGGTTGAGGGTGGTCCTAGCCGCCGGGGACTGATCAGATGCGAAACTGGCTTCGGCCCGGGTGACGTCGTCCTCCGACCCGAACTGCTTGAAAGATGTCCCCGAAAGCTAGTTTGCTCCAATCGGACAGGGCTTTCCTGGTCGCCTTGAGCCTGTTGCTCATGCGAGAAACGGAGTTGGGAGAATCCTCGCTATTCCACGCTTCCGTGACGATATCCAAGAATTGGGGGTGCTCGGTCCAGAGGTCAAGGAATTGGAAATTCTTTTTGGATGGGATAGTTTTGTTTTTAACTTCCACAAGCAGCGGGGCATGGTCAGATTCGGAGGAGTTGAGGTGGAACAGGTTGGTGGTAATCCCCATTCCGTGCCAGAGGACGTTTGTGAGGGCTCTGTCGAGACGGGAATACTGACGGCGGTTTCCATCTTGCATATTGCACCAGGTGAACGCGTTGCCGGTGAACTGAAACGGGGCTAGATTGGCATCGAAATAAAGTTGTTGAAGTCTTGCATGGCAGGGATGGAGGGGGCGGCCCCCAATTTTCTTTTCTCTAGGGGTGAGCACATTGAAGTCTCCAATGCAAAGCCAAGGGAAATTGCTGTGATTTAGGTGGATGTCAAGGAGTTCGTTCCAGAGGTGTTTTCGCTCTAAGAAATCATAGCTGCCGTGGACCGTCGAGATGATGGCGCGCTCGGGAAGCAAGGGGTGTTCTAACCAGCAGGAGAGGGCTTGCCGGGTGTCCTGGATACGCTCGATATTTACATCTTTCGTACCTAGGATCCAAATGTCGTGTCTGCCAGCAATGGCCGTGGGAAGGCCTAGCTGCAGCTGAATAGATTTTAATCTTTTGGGGAGAATTTTGGGTTCAAGAATAATGAGGATGTCTATCTTATAGATTTTCTTCGGCATGATTCTCCTTAGTGTGGGTTTGTTTCCCAGCCCGCGGACATACCATGATAGGATGTTTATTAATGAAGTTGTGGGGGGTCTTGTTTTTTTTGCTTGGCGACTGATCTAGTTAGGACTGTTATGGGATGTCCCAGTCCTTTCCTTATTAAGACCCCGTTTCATTCTTAGAAGAGGTAGGATGGTCACAAGTTGATTCCACGTGCTGGTCCGGGGGGAGGCCCATCGATTCCACAGCGAGTCCAGAGTGGGGTCCTCTGGAGGAATAACTAAGGCGTCACTGGTACTTCCTATCTGAAGCAAGGATTGCTTGAGAGGAAAGCCTACAGCTTGAATCTGTTGACCCCTCTGAACTGTAGTGCCCCGACCCGCAAAGTCAATCGGAGGAATCGAAACGCCGTCGTCGTTCGGACTTGGCCTTACAACGGCTCGAAGACATCGCTCAGGTGGGGTAGTTTCGGTGAACTTGCCTCATCTCAGCCTTCACTTAATAATTCGTGTTTTCAACTTGCACAAGTAGGCTTAATAAATAAAGAGACGAATCCACATAGCTAAAGGGAATTATCCCGACGGATCAAATCGAGTTTAGAACATGGAAAATGTCCCACGGTCTGATTAGAGTTGGTGCTCAGCGTGCTTTGAAAATGACACTCAGTCCTTCGTCCCGCGGCTTGGGAGATGGAAAAGTTGGTATTCGACACAAAGATGAGTTGCCTAAGTCATAGGCATCGCCCGCGTAAATGCTCGATAAAGCATGCACGTTTCTACTCTTCGCAAGGCTTGGCATAGCCTTGGCTCGTCCCTCAGGTTAAGTTGTAGGCATGAGTAAGTTAGGCAAAGTTATGCCGATCGACCTAAGTCATTCCAAGTGCCGTCTCGTTCTTTCTGCGATTGTCAAGTCAAATAGTCCCACGATCTCAAGGGCCGTCATGTAACATATGACTTGGGTGATAGCGTCGCGTAGGACGTAAGTCAGTTAAAGGCACGAGCCACGGTTGGCACGATGTAAAGTTAGCCACGGTCTATGGCACTTAAGGAACACATTTTGTTCAAGTTAAGTTGGAAGGCTATGTAGTAGTCGTTCCCTCGAGTTCAAAGAAGTTCGAGGCGGTCCCTCGGTTGGGAGTCTCGCGTTCCTATCTGCGTTAAGATGTTCGATGCGGTCCCTCGGTTGGGAGTCTCGCATTCCTATCCGCGTTAAGATGTTCGAGATGGTCCCTCGTTGGGAGTCTCGCGTTCCTATCCACGTTAAGGAGTATGAGGCGGTCCCTCGGTTGGGAGTCTCTCGGTCCCAAAGCACGTTATGCAAAGTGTGGTTCAGAGCACGAGTTGCTAAGTATAGTTTCAGTCGTACCAACAAGTAGGCCATACATTTACGTGAGTCTAGATGTCTCGTAGGTGCGTGGTCTTTGGACACCTTGTCGACAAGGATTTCTGTCTAGACTGGTTATACGCCGGGGCACCGGGCCCAGTCATTCTAGGGGGTAGACGTTATAGCAGCGCATGCTTTTATTGCGTGGGTAGTCGGAGGCTTTAAACGGGGCTCGCTACCTGCGCTGAAGGACCCGCCGCCTACCCGAGCTATGTCCGCGATGGCTTGTCATGCCAGTGGCCTTTCATATAGATAATTGGCGTACTAAGCGACGAATCCGCATGCACGGTGTCGATCATAACGAAGGAAGTGTAAGCACGATATGCGTTGAATGGTGAAATGTGTGCTCGGTTGCACCTAAAGTATTATAAAGCATACGATTCGGCTATACGTAAAGACAAGTGCTTCGGCACGAGATACGGCGTCGTGCTTGAGTTCCCAACATCGGTTCCATAAGTCGGGTTAGTCGTTGCTAAGTAAGTCGAGAAGGGCCGTAGGGAAAGTTTGGTTAAGTCATGTTGAGTTTCTGGGCACGACCTCAAAATATGAGGCACGGCCGCGTCAACACGAGTATAGGCAAGACTAAGCGAGGAGGACACTGCCTTAGTGATACTAAAGCACGAGTCGAGTTTATGGCACGACCGAGTCGTTACGTCCTAAAACATGGCACGGAAGGCAAGTGTGAGTCGGTACGTTGACAGTGTAAGCACGAGAAAAGTCTAAAGGCAAGGAAACAAAAGTTATCGATGCTAGGCACGATGACGGTCTAGAGACACAAAATAGACCAAGGCGTCGGTCCTAAAATCGATCCTAAGGCAAGACTAGAAAGACAATCGTAAAGGGGCTTGTATCGCACAAAGTAAAATAAACGTGTCGGTTTTGTATGGGTGGGCGAGGTGCTCACTCCACCAGTACAGTTGAGTACTAACACCCATACAGTTTCCATGTGCAGGTGCAGGTAGAAGCTCGTGGCACGGAGCTCGCTTGGATGCGTCGAGGCACGGAGTTCCTTGGCGATTCGAAGCGTGCGGCCGCATGGATTAAAGACTTATACGGGACATAATGTATAGACATCGCCTTCCGAAGCTTCCGCTGGCTCAAGCATTGTAATCGAGAGATGAGAGAGCAGAGTGACTTGTAATGTGAGACGAGTGAATTTGAGTGATTATAATCTCGGCCTTGCGGCCCCAATGTCACCGTTGTTTCGATATCAATAAAGAGCTTCTTATGAATAACTTATGTTTTGTTCTAAATTTTCACTGCGTGTTCAATGTCGCTGCTTGGGACTTCTGTGCGACGACCCCGTCGCCGCTGTAATCGGCCGTTATGGAACCCGCCTTGCACGAGCGCAATCTAGGATCGTGCGGCATCACGTCTTAGCGAGGACGATCGCTCCTACGGGAGTGGGGCGTGACATAATAGTATCAGAGCACGGCTTTACGTCCTTGGACTATCGATTGAATTCTTTAACTCTGATGTTTCTGCGAACTCTGAATGTTGCTTCCGCAAAGTTGATATCGTTGGTGCGCTCTCTCTCGATTGTCCCACGGGATGTCCATATAATAAGTCTAATATTTTCAAAAGCTCGTACAAGCGTTCAATCGAACGCATCGGTAGGCCATCGTCGGACACATTGGTAGGCCTTTGGGCCGAACGGTGCTGACCCTGGGTTGATAGAAGACACGTGCTAAAAGTTAGCAAACGCATTACGTGCTTGAACGACCTTATGCTAACAATAGCGAACGAGCACACGAGATCGAAGTATAGTTCGAACGGGATGGTTATGCGCACAGCCTTTGGCTAAGTTGTGTCGATTATCGCGCACCTCGACCTTTTGGTGCAAACGAGTCACGAGCAATATTAAGTATCGGTCGGTCGGGAACGGGGATACACTTAGAGTGTATATCGATAGAAGCGCTATTGGACGAACGCTTAGGCGTACACGGAAGATTGTTTTGGATTTTGAGTGCGAACGAATTAGTGCGTCGATGCGACGTGAACGATTACGCTAGAAATTCGTCGAACGAATCCGAAACATGTCTTAGCGAATAATGCGAACGTGATTTGGGCTAGATTGGAAGACTCGAATCCTGAGTGGTGTATGGTCCGTCTTGAAAATCATTCGAGCGAAAGATTGAGGATTGCACGAGTATGAAACGCGAAAACGATTGAGTAGGTAAAATCGAATCGAGGAAATTGATACGGATCGTATACGAAAAGTTAACACGATGGGTAGGTAGCGTGCATGAAAGGTTTGATTTTGAAGTTACGCAGATGACTCTGAGGATTGGAATGGATATCGTTTGATGATTGAGTTAGCAAAGAATATTACGAATTGAGGAAATACGTTGGTCGATGACTTAAGATAGACGGATGAACGATACGTGAATTTGGGTTTGTCAAAATTGATGTTGTGAATGATTCGAGGGGTAATGATCGAAATTGAATTTGAATGTCGAGGAGATTATCCAGTCGGACGATAGCATCATTCGCACGACTCAGAATTCGTTGCAAACGAAGATGGTCAGGTTACGTATATCGTCGATGATATTGAGGCATATCAAAGACGATATGCGATAACTCGGAGGTAATCTGACACGGTGAATGACGATCGCGCAAGTGTTATCGTTCCAAATGGATGCAATACTTAGGACTTTGGTTGAGACGAATGTTGGATGAAAGTGATCGTATCTTGATGATTACGCGGATAACCACAGCGTCGACATTCTTGTCTTGTGCGAGCGTGACTCCAGCCTCGTATATACGTTACGTCAGATTTGGGGCGATCAATCTGCGTGAGCGCTGACATGGTGATTCATGTCGCGGGAATGATCGAACTTGAAAAATCAGGACGCGGTTACTTTGATTGTCTCGACTTGTTGGCTTGATGCGAAGGAGAACTCGAGAATGTTAGGACTTGTGATTGATGACTGAATAAAACTTGAGGATTGAGTAGGTCCAATCCGCGCATCGAGAATGAATTAGTCTAGACACAAAACAAGAGTTACGTTCCGATGAGAATGATTATCTCGCGGGAGCGTGCATGGTGATTCGTTCCCACCGTGGATAATCTGTCTCGTATGAGATCGGAGCACAACATATTGTTAAGTCGGACGACCTTGTGATCGATTACGTGAATTGGAATAGATGATTTCGGAAACGTGAAATATGAATTACGGTTTAGAGATGAATGTCATAGCGTGCTTGATTTGAGAATGAATGATAGGCGAACTAATGTTGAACGTGTTCGAAGAGATAAACTATGCAAAACGTCTTGATGAACGAACGATATTGATATGACGTAAAATTGGTTGAAACATGAGTTATCGTAGGATGGATTTACCGAACGACTCGTACCCCGTGCGTCGAATATTGGGATGTGCGTAGGGAATCGATGCTCGATGTTTAGAAATCGGAGTGATGCGAGCTTGGATAGAAAACCCCGTACCATCGATTTGGTTCGACCTTAGGATGGGGTCAGTGTTGATATCGTTGTTTGGGAACTATGATTCCAGTACTGACGAGAGACATAGCCTAGCGGTTCGAAAGACGTCCGAGTGCGAAACGATAGGAAATAGTGGAGGCACCACTCGTGAGGCTCGGTTGATATGCACGTATATCAGGGACGCCCGAATATGTGTACGATCCGACTCGAGTGGTGATGGCAGATTCTCTATCACGAGGCTTGGCTAAAATGTATGTATTTTGGGGACGCCTAGAATATGTGTACGATCCAACTAAGTAATACGTTGAATCAAGTGAGAGTTGAGGAACGGGAAAGTGTCGAAGATTTTAAAAATGTAAGTTTCGAAGAAATGTTGACGGTAACGCAATCATTGAATTGAGACGAGTTCGAATGTTGGTTGATTGGTTGGTGTGCCTTACGACTAAGTTAGCGATAAGCACGGGCGTGGCTCGGAATCGAAGAAATGCGTAGGCGGAGTGGGTACGATTAAGTCTTGGCCATAGAAATGGTAGGATGGTTTGCCTTCGGAAAAGTCTCGAGGACGAGACTTGTTCTGAGTGGTGTATGTTGTAGTGCCCCGACCCGCAAAGTCAATCGAAGGAATCAAAACGCCGACGGCGTTCGAACTTGGCCTTATAACGACAACTCGAAGACATCGCTCAGGTAGGGTAGTTTCGGTGAACTTGCCTCATCTCAGCCTTCACTTAATAATTCGTGTGTTTTCAACTTGCACAAGTAGGCTTAATAAATAAAAGAGACGAATCCACATAGCTAAAGGGAATTATCCCGACGGATCAAATCGAGTTTAGAACATAGAAAATGTCCCACGGTCTGATTAGAGTTGGTGCTCAGCGTGCTTTGAAAATGACACTCGGTCCGTCCCCGTGGCTTGGGAGATGGAAAAGTTGGTATTCGACACAAACGATGAGTTAGCCTAAGTCATAGGCGTCGCCCGCGTAAATGCTCGATAAAGCATGTACGTTTCCACTGCGCAAGGCTTGGCATAGCCTTGGCTCGTCCCTCGGGTTAAGTTGTAGGCTTGAGTAAGTTAGGCAAAGTTATGTCGATCGACCTAAGTCATTCCAAGTGCCGTTCCGTTCTTTCTGCGGTTGTCAAGTCAAATAGTCCCACGATCTCAAGGGCCGTCATGTAACATATGACTTGGGTGATAGCGTTGCGTAGGACGTAAGTCAGTTAAAGGCACGAGCCACGGTTGGCACAATGTAAAGTTAGCCACGGTCTATGGCACTTAAGGAACATGTTTTTCAAGTTAAGTTGGAAGGCTATGTAGTAGTCGTTCCCTCGAGTTCAAAGAAGTTCGAGGCGGTCCCTCGGTTGGGAGTCTCGCGTTCCTATCTGCGTAAAGATGTTCGAGGCGGTCCCTCGGTTGGGAGTCTCGCATTCCTATCCGCGTTAAGATGTTCGAGACGGTCCCTCGGTTGGGAGTCTCGCATTCCTATCCACGTTAAAGAGTATGAGGCGGTCCCTCGGTTGGGAGTCTCTCGGTCCCAATGCACGTTATGCAAAGTGTGGTTCAGAGCACGAGTTGCTAAGTATAGTTCCAGTCGTACCAACAAGTAGGCCATACATTTATGTGAGTCTAGATGTCTCGTAGGTGCGTGGTCATTGGACACCTTGTCGACAAGGATTTCTGCCTAGACTGGTTATACGCCGGGGTACCAGGCCCAGTCATCCTAGGGGTAGACGTTATAGCAGCACATGCTTTTATTGCGTGGGTAGTCGGGGGCTTTCAACGGGACTCGCTACCTGCGCTGAAGGACCCGCCGCCTACCCGAGCTATGTCCGCGATGGTTTGTCATGCCAGTGGCCTTTCATATAGATAATTAGCGTGCTAAGCGGCGAATCCGCATGCACGATGTCGATAACGAAGGAAGTGTAAGCACGATATGCGTTGAATGGTAAAATGTGTGCTCGGTTGTACCTAAAGTATTATAAAGCATACGATTCGGCTATACGTAAAGACAAGTGCTTCGGCACGAGATACGGCGTCGTGCTTGAGTTCCCAACATCGGTTCCACAAGTCGGATTAGTCGTTGCGAAGTAAGTCGAGAAGGGCCGTAGGACAAGTTTGGTTAAGTCATGTTGAGTTTCTGGGCACGACCTCGAAATATGAGGCACGGCCGCGTCAACACGAGTATAGGCAAGACTAAGCGAGGAGGACACTGCCTCAGTGATACTAAAGCATGAGTCGAGTTTATGGCACGATCGAGTCGTTACGTCCTAAAACATGGCACGGAAGGCAAGTGTGAGTCGGTACGTTGACAGTGTAAGCACGAGAAAAGTCTAAAGGCAAAGAAACAAAAGTTATCGATGCTAGGCATGATGACGGTCTAGAGACACAAAATAGACCAAGGCGTCGGTCCTAAAATCGATCCTAAGGCAAGATTAGAAAGACAATCGTAAAGGGGCTTGTATCACACAAAGTAAAATAAACGTGTCGATTTTGTATGGGTGGGCGAGGAGCTCACTCCACCAGTATAGTTGAGTACTGACACCCACACAGTTTCCATGTGCAGGTGCAGATAGAAGCTCGTAGCGCGGAGCTCGCTTGGATGCGTCGAGGCACGGAGTTCCTTGGCGATTCGAAGCATACAGCCGCATGGATTAAAGACTTATACGGGACATAATGTATGGACATCGCCTTCCGAAGCTTCCGCTGGCTCAAGTATTATAATCGAGAGATGAGAGAGAGCAGAGTGACTTGTAATGTGAGACGAGTAAATTTGAGTGATTATAATCTCGGTCTTGCGGTCCCAATGTAACAGTTTTTCGATATCAATAAAGAGCTTCTTATGAATAACTTGTGTTTTGTTCTAAATTTTTGCTGCGTGTTCAATGTCTCTGCTTGGGACTTCTGTGCGACGACCCCGTCGCCGCCGCTGTAATCGGCCGTTATGGAACCCGCCTTGCACGAGCGCAATCTAGGCTCGTGCGGCATCACGCCTTAGCGAGGACGATCGCTCCTACGGGAGCGGGGCGTGACATGAACTAGGTCCGGACCTAAGATAGCAAGGGCTGCTTCGATAGGGTCTTCGCTGATGTGTAGGTGATCGTCGTCGATGGTGGCGATGGTCGCCTCTTCGATCTCCAAGCAGGGGATCGTGGCGATGGTGTTCTCGACTTGGGGGGTTCTGATGACAATGGGGAAGCCGTCTCCTCCGAATCTAGAGCGTCGAATTGGTTGGAGATCGTGATGGCTTGAGTGTTGAGGGAGATCAATACATTGCTGGGGATCTCGCTTTTGTCCGCCATCCCGTCACTGGAGGTGAACCGGATGTGTGAATTGGGAAGGGGTAGAATGGGCCCCTGGTGTGTCCTCCCCTCTGCTTGCACTTTTTCGTTCCGGGCTGGTTTCTTCTTGAGTTCTGGATGGAGACGGTGGCAATGTTTGGGAGTGTGACCTCTTAGATGGCAGTGGTTGCAGAACAGAATGTGGTTGTCGTAGAGGATTTGTTGGGTGTGGGTTTGGTTGCCCAGCTCAATAGTGATAAAATTCGGTGGTTCGAAGGAAAGATCAAGTTCCACACAAATTTTGGCGTAGTTAGCCTTGGTGAGGTTCCTAGTTTTGGAGCCGTTGCCACGTACGTGCCGAAGGAGTTAGCAATACGTCTTATAGCCGCTGGAACAAAGCAAATTAGGGGAAGATTGGGCAGGGTCACCCAAGCGGCAATCTTCGGGGAGTCTTCTTTGGTGCTGAAACTAGTCGACCACTTAATGATCTTCATCTGGTGGGCGTCTATCCTACAAGTGCCTTTGGACCACACGGTCCTGTGGTCTAGGTCTGAGGATAAGTGAAGAAGAATATGCCTAGGATCGATGGGTGCTACGCGATATTGAGCTGACAGCTTCCAACTGGCAATCACCTCCTGCACCCTGGAGAGCTTGGGACAACCAGAGGAAAATTTGAGGATGAAGGAACGGGGGAATGATGTGACATAGATGTTAATTCCAATTCGGAGAACGGGACAAAAGGCACAGGAGAATCCCGGGAGTACTCGATGTCTGGAAGGCGGACATCAGAAAAAATACGACTCTGATCAGAAGGTATGTCCGGGCGCAGCTTGGCGGTGTAGGATGCCTGAGCTGGTCCGGGAGGGGAGGGGGCACTCTGGGAGGGGTTTAAAGCGGGGCAAGGGGCTGAGGGGACGGGATCTTCCGGGAGGCCCTTACCAGGGGGCGGGGAGGGGGAGGGTTGCTGGCCGGGGATCGCCCTGCTAGCAAGGGGAGAGGCCGCTGGCGGCGCGCTTGAGGACGGAAGGCTGGCTACCGGGATCGAGGAGCTGGAGGCTCCCGAGGAGGAAACGGTGGAAGAACACGGGGCCGCCGGGGCGGGATAGGGCCGTCTGCAGGAGGAGAGGGAACCGAGGGTGCCGGGCCCGAAGGCACGATAGGAGAGGGAATGGAGGCAGGGGGAATAGCGAGGATGGGGAGGGAAGTCGGGCCAGCGAGTTGTAGGGGCAACGAAGGCCTCAGCGAGGGGTAGGGGGCCGATGTCTCAACGGAGGAGGGAGCGGAGAGAGCCGGGGGGGTCGGGTCAGAGACTCCAGAGACACGGTAGGGGGAATCTCCGAGGGAGAGAGGAAGGAAAACAGAGGGGTGGGTTCGAGCAGGGGGCCGCGGGAATGGTGGAATATATATATATATATATATATATATATAATATATATATATATATGGGAAAACTATAGGGCTGAGCAGAAAACGGTTTTGGAACCGTTAACCGACCCGAACCGACCCGAACTGGCCAATCGGGTCGGGTTTTACATTATCGGGTCGGACTTCGGTTCGTTAATAAAGTTTAAACGGTTATCGGGTCGGTTCTCGGTTTCTCCATTCGGGTTTCGAACCGACCCGAAAACCGATTGGAAATTACCCAAATACCCTCTGCCCTAACCCCCCATATATATATATCCTGATTTCTCTCTCTCTCTCCTCACTTCTCAGTTCTCCGTAGTCCGCACTCCGCAGTCGTGACTCGTCCACACCGCTCTCCTCCTCTCCTCCTCCTCCCGTCCTCCGGCCACCACCATAGTCCACTTCACTCTCCTCCTCTCCTCCTCCTCCCGTCCTCCGGCCACCACCTTCCTCCTCACTCCTCCTTCCACTCCACTCCACAGTCCACTCCACCGCCTCCACTCTCGGACTCTCCACCACTCCATCCACTCCGACGGTTGGAAATATAGTCCGACCACCACCTTCCTCCTCACTCCGCCTTCACCACTCTTCCATCGGGTCGGTTAACGGTTCCAAAACCGTAGATCTAGTCCAGATCTGTTGAGATCTGGTCCAGATCTGTTGAGATCCAACAAGGATCTGTCGAGATCTAACAAGGATCTGTCGAGATCTGGTAAGTTCGAACAGAAATTTAATTTTTTTTAATTTTTAATTAATGCATGTCAATCTTTAATGTTTGTAGATGGGTTTTTTGTTTTTTTAATGTTTGTAGATACTAGATCTAGTCCAGATCTGTTGAGATCTAGTCCAGATCTGTTGAGATCTTGTAGATCTGTTTTTTTTATTTTCATTAATGCATGTTGTTTTTGTAACCATGCAGACCATCGGCTAGATCTTGTAGTCTGTAGATCTTGTAGATCTCTTCGAGATCTCTTGTAGTCTTGGAGATCTGTTACTCGAGTCTTCGAGATCACTGTAAGTTCCTTTTTTCCCACTTTCAAATATCTATATTGTGCATCTTTGTCGATTCTGGAACAGGTGCGCTGCTGGTCCGCATGCCAAAAATATTTGTTGGCAAAAAAATGTGCTGCTGCCAAAATAAAATTGGGCTAATTGTTGCTGCAAAAAAAATTGCCTGCAAAAAAATAGGGGCTAATGTGTTGCTGGCAATTGGCAAATAATATTGGATGCCAAATTGGGGCTTCTGCCTTCTGTTATCATTAATGCGTGTTGTTTTTGTTATCATTAATGTTCTGCAAATGTTCTATTGTTCTGTAGTATATCTAATGTTCTATTGTTCTGTAGTATATCTAATGTTCTGTAGTACTAATGTTCTGTAGTATATCTAATGTTCTATTGTTCTTTTTAATTTATCATAGGGCTAATGTTCTGTAGTATATCTAAATAATCTAATGCAAGTATATCTAATGTTCTGTAGTACTAATTACTAATCTGATACATGCTTGTTCTGGAAACTAATCTTGAACTGCTCTGGAAGTTTTAACTGCTCTGGAAATTATACTCTCTAATCTTGAACTGCTCTGGAAACTAATCTTGAACTGCTCTGGAAATTATACTTTGAAGTTTTAACTGATCTGATACATGCTTGTTCTGATATTGATACATGTACATGCTGGATACTGCTTCTGCTTGTCGATGCTTGTAGAGGGGGCACTTTGCAGCCACACTGGCGAGGCACTCGTTGCAGTCACTGGCGAGGCACTCGTTGCAGCCACTGGCGAGGCACACGTTGCAGCCACTGGCGAGGCACTTGTTGCAGCCTGCCATTGGTGACGTACTCTCTTCATAGTCGATTTTAATATTCAAATTTTTTACTAAACTTTTCCATTAGAATTGGCGATGATGATTTGGCGCTCTTTGTCATTGGCGAGGCACTCGTTGCAGCCATTGGCGGGGCATACATTGCATCTTTAATGATGCAATAAAAGCCACATTCTGAGCCTTTCTTTTAGTTATTGTATATAATGCAGGTTTGACTTACTGTTGAGTTTGGAATTTGGATCATTGGATGGAATGGAATTATGGAATCATTGGATGTGCAATATGAACTATTCTTCTTGATTGTGTTTTGTAATTTGTATATTTGTTCGATCATGATTCATCTGCTGGAGACTTGTATATTTTAATTTGATCGGTTCTGGTCCTTTGTAGTTTGTATTATACTGGATGTAATGGATGTAAATGGAAGTAATTCGTCTGCTGGAGACTTGTATATTTTATCTGCTGGAGACTTGTATTCATTTGATCTGCTGGAAGACTTGTATTCAGTGGCCTTTTTTTTAATTCAATGCACTTGTCCTTCAGTTCTTGATGTAAATGGATGTTAAAATAACTGGCCTTTTGTTGCTGGCCTTTTTGTTGCAATTCACTTTGCCTTTCATCTGCTGGAGACATGTTATGCCCATTATTTGTGCAATTCACTGGCCTTTTTGTTGCTGGCAAATGATTTTTTTCTTCATCTGGCCCATTAAAATCCGGCCCAATCCAGCGGCCCGCAAAATCGAACCGACCGAAAACCGAACCGCTATATTTCGGTTCGGTTCTGGACGGGTTTGGTTTAGGACGGTTCGGTTCTCGGTTATTAATGTCCGGTTTTCGGTTTTTGTCGGTTTGATTTAAACCGGTTCGGTTCGACCCGAACCGAACCGTTGCTCACCCCTAGAAAACTATACTTTTGGTCACTAAATGTTTGTCTGACCAAAGTTTTAGTCACTTAAAGGTATTTTCCAAAAATTTAGTCACTAAATGTTTGGCCGTCCAAAAAAAATGGTCACTCTGTTAAATTGTTGTTTGTTTTATTAATAATTTTTGTTGACATGACATGTTATTTGTCATGTCAGTCGTTAAGTACGACGTGGCACATTCACGTGGGCTATTTTTGGGTTTGTTTTATTAAGTTTATTTTTAAAAAAATAAAAAAATGAAATATCATGTCATAAACATTGAAACATAGCACATAACTTAATACCCAAATAAAACTTTTTGCAAAATAAAACACAAAAATAGCCCAAGTTGATGTACCACGTCATACTTAACGACTGACATGGCACATAACATGCCATGTCAACAAAAATCGTTGATAATACAAACAATAATTTAACAGAGTGACCATTTTTTGGAAGACCAAACATTCAGTGACTAAATTTTTGAAAAATATCTTTGAGTGACTAAACCTTTGGACAGACAAACATTCAGTGACCAAAAGTATAGTTTTCCCATATATATATATATATATATATATATATATATATATATATAACATGTCTCTTGTAAGTTTATGGTTCATTTTGGTTCATTTTAGTGCGGTTATTGTAAGTTTATGGTTCATTTTGGACAGAGCATAATTCACATTGTAGTTATAATTTTTATAAAATTTGCCTAAAATGAATGCCAAATAAAATCTAGATTTTTTAATGCCATGTAAATTGCTAATATTGTACCAAACTCCATAACTATTGTGAGGAGGGTTACTTATTCACGTTCTAACATTACTGTATGATCAAGAAAGTCGCCTATATATGATTCAAAAGATAGACGGTTTTGATGGAAATTATCACATTCAGACCATAGTTTGCATGATCGAACGTTGATATTGATTCGATACGGCCGATATCGATACGGTTTGGCAGGTTTGATCCAATACTGAAACAACATTGGGAGGTCACTTTTAAGTCACTTTGGAAAAGAAAAAAAAATGAAAAAGATCAGTCGACAAGGGCGTAAAAGCACAGTGTGGTTGTAAACGTACATAAAAGAAAGAAAAAAAATTTACCTATAGCATGTAAACCAATCTGTAAGAGTGACTATTATTTGATTCAATTTTAAAGCTACTAAAAATAATACATAAAATACTTAAAATTATGTTTAAACGTATAAAATATATTTTATCTAAAATTTTATCATTTGTTTAATTTTCGATACAAAAAAAAAAAAATTCAATACTCCAATCCAAAACCTAATGTCGAAATTGTCGATCACGATACTCATATATCGATATCGATCCCCCGGTACTGATACAACGAACCTTGATTCATGTTAGTTGGAGAAAGTTGGATAGGACAAATTACTTTGAGTAATGTTATTGATAAGAATGAGTTATTTAACCGGGGAGGCAAAGATGTCCAATAAACCAGTGAAGGCTCGACGGTGATGTCATGGTTCTCTCTCCTCCATGCATGATATCATACCACAGCTGTCAAGAAGACCGTGCATAATTACGGGTTAATTAGTTGTACCTTCTTATGGTTTGTACGTATTTTGGTAACTATTTTGTTGTTTCAAAAATAAATTCTTATGGTTTGTACGTATTTTGGTAACTATTTTTGTTGTTTCAAAAATAAAGAACACCTTCTTGGCCGAATAATTTTTCACTCATTTTTTTTTATGTACCAGAGGATACAACTAATTAACTTTATAAACCAGGAGGGTGTTCTTTATTTTTAAAACAATAGGAACAGTTACCAAAATACGTACAAATCATAGGGGTACAACTAATTAACTCCATAATTACTGGTAGCAAAACTTGAGATGACTTGTGCGAAGAAAAAATGGGCATCGCACGTCTATAGGTTCTAGATCGATCGATAGCATTGAACTTGCTAGTTGCAATACTTTCTCAAGGAAGAGCTTGATCACTAACAAATCCAGAATTATTGCCAAAGTTAGCTCATTCCTTCCTTTGAGGCTAGGGAGGAAGAAGCGCTAGTTAGCTCGACTTTCGCCAATCGACCAAATCGAAGAGCCACAAGCTTAGGAATGAAGAATATCAAAAGTAAGGAGAATGAACACAAAATAAGAAACAATTATGCTATTTGGCTCCCAAAATATTTGGGTGATGCCATCTCCCATTATGTGGCATCTGATATGGCAGATGACATAACAGCTGACATGACAAATTTTAATCCAAAAAATTAATTACCCAATTTTTTTTTAATGTTAATGTTAATGTTAATATTAATATTAATATTAATATTAATGTTAATATTACTATTAATGTTAATGTTAAAATTAATTTTAATTTTAATATCAATATTAATGTTAAGGTTAAGGTTAATCTTAATGGTAATTATCATGTTAATTTATTAATTTACTATTAATTTTAATTTTAATATTAATTTTATTGTTAAATTTTGCTATGTCGGCAACCATATCATCTGCCACATAATAGAAGATGATATCCAGAGGCGGATTTACTAAGAGTCCAAGGGGGATCACGCCCCCCCCCCCCCCCCCCCCAATTTTTTTATAAATTGTTAATTACTACATAGAATCTGACGTCTCGGTCTCACAATATATATTCGTTTGGCACTTTTGAGGTGTAATTATGAAGGTAGCTCAAGTGGTTGAGCTCTAAGCATTTAATGAAGAGATAAGGCTCCTCTTTGCTGAATGAACACTAAATCTTTTTAAGTGCAATCTTTTCCTTCTTTTCTAATTTTTTGGAAATAACAATTTTTTTGGAAATATTGACTTTCCTTTTTCCTTCTTTTTTGCTCATTCTTGTCTGAATTTTTTTAATATACTTTCTACTGTGGAAGTTCAATTAGCAAGACAACTTCAATAAATTTTATATGTAGTAACACGGCCTCCTCATAAATTAAATTCTGGCTCCGCCCCTGATGATATCATCCAAATTTTTTTGGGAGCTAAATAGCATTTTGGAACAAGAAAACTAACAAGTTTAGAAGAGTTGATTGAAGAATTCGAACTTAGTGGGCTACAATGGCAGAAGCAAAAAATTCGAACTGGATGCGTAAGATGTGGCTGACTCATATGGAAGAAGCTCCGATACCAAGTCTCACGACTGGACAATATCTACGGTTAATAGAATAGTACGCTCGATATAGATTGCTTGCTGCTTGATCAAGTGTTGTTCGGTGATTGACACGAAGCAGGTGAAGATTGTCTTAGAAAAGTAACTCTTAAGGACCTGAGCATGCTGCAGTTAGAATGTCATCGTCCAGACAGCAGGCCTGCTCCCTTGGAGAACACAGTAGGCAGAAAGAAACTCTCGCTCATGTGCGACTGTGGTCGACCAGCAGGCCAGACTTGAAATGACCTCGACAGCACATTCGGTCCGATCGAACCATCGACCGCTACTGGCCACATTCTTTGCTACGTTACAAGTATCGATTTCATGGTCTTGCTATGGACATCGTGGACGAACTTAACACTTGCCAAATTGCCGCCGCGATTCCGGAATCGTCCCCCTCTCTTAACATCGTGTACTTTTCCACTCAGAAAACCATTCTTCACGTCGTACTGCTATTTTTACTTAGAAGTTAGCATCAATGTTTAAAAAACCGGACCGATAATCGAACCGAATTTTTTTGGTATAGATTGGACCGGGATTTAACCGAGGATCAACCGAAGTTCAATCGAAGTTCAATAAATTTGGTTTGGTTTGGTTCAAATAAATAAATATTCATATTTACTTCTTGGTTTAGTTTGGTATGGTTGTAAGTATGTTTAGTTTGGTTTAATTTTAAACTATAAGGTCGATTAAAACCAAATCAATAATCAAATAGTCCAAATTTCACATGATAATTTATTTTGATTTAAAAAAACCAAAATTGGCCGGTTCAATTGTGAACCGGTTCGGCCGGTTCAACGGTTGAACCCGATTTTGACAAAAAAACCGATGGTTCTTTAAAAGACCCGATTTTAGTCGAACCGGACCGAATTTTTGGCTTAAACCGGTTGGACCCGGTCCAACCGCAGGTCCGGTCCGATTTTTACAACTTTGGTTAGCATTACGCTTATTCGGTTTAAATTCAAAATCGAAATTCTAAAAATCTAAAATCGAAAGTGAACCAAATAATCATAGTAAATGTAATCAGAGCATGTATAAAAGTCATATAAATTAAATTGGCAAATTATAAGAGCACATCATTTCATACTAAGGGCTAGTCCAAATTTTGTTTGGTTTATTTACATGTTTGCCACTTGAGAAATTACTCGGGAGCAGTCTAAATGTTAGTATATATGTCACTTTTTTTTTGTCTTCTTCCTCACTTCTCTTTTTCCAACCCTAAGAAATTTCTAACTCTTTCTCTTCTAAATCTCTCTCAATCCATATTGATGCCTAAATTTCATCTTCTAATACCGAAAATGTGATTTAGTATTCATTCTAGAAGAATTTGTGAAATTTTGAACCAATTTTAGGTTTACGAACTTCAAGAATTCATCCACAGTCGCGACGGGGACGATAATGGACTGTCAAAAATATTGACAGTCCTACCAATTGGAAGGACTGTAAAAAAATTGACAGTCCTACCAATTGGAAGGACTGTAAAAAAATTGACAGTCCTACATAAAACATTGAACATCATATTTTCTTTAACATTGTCGAAATTTTTGACAGTCCTTCCAATTAGTGTGTCTGTCAAAAAAATTGACAATCCTACATAAACATTGAACAACATATTTTTTAGGACTGTAAATTTTTTGACAGTCCTACCAATTGTAAGGATTGTCAAAAGATTTGACAGTCCTAAAAGAAATTATTTGATAACAATAGAAGCAGAAGTCACATGAATTTTATTTTTTTATATAATCATAATATTACATTATAAGTAATTTTAAATCTATTTTATAGATAAATAAATTATCTATTCGGTTTTAAAAAACTCAAAATTTTAAATCTAGCTTAGAGATAAGTCTCTTAATTTTGTTTATTTCAAAATAAATCTTCATATATACGGTCTATAAATTTATTTTAGAGATAAGTCTCTCAATTTTAAATCTATTTTCGAAATAAATCTCACAACATCACATTAGATTGACACTAACATAAATAAAAATCTAGTAACATAATCACATAAATAGAAATATATAGGACTGTAGAAAATTTCTACAGTCCTGTAGTTTGTCTTTTTAGAGTCCTGAGTCTTTCCAGACGCGACTGTGTTGAAATTCCTTACTTCGAAATTTATGGGTTCGAAATTTCAAATTTCGTCCCAGATTTTCAAATCTATCCCAACCCATTTCTCCAAACTTCATCAAATCATGACCATAACATCAAAATTTCGGCAACGATCATTATGTTTTTTGTTTTTTTGCTTTATTTTTGGTTGTGCCAGTTGTAACGTCCCAAATGTTGCACCCCCACCCGAGGCCCAGTTGCATAACCTTTTCGCGGACCAAGGTTATGCGGGAAGCTTCCAGAATATTCTAGAAGATGACGGAAGGCTCTAGAAGATTGTGGATCTCTCCGGAAGGCCCAAGATCGTTCTAAGAGGTCCAAGAAGCTTTTGGATGGCCCTTGAAATTTTCTTTTATGTTGCTAGGGAATAAACCTGGAATATGCCATTTCAGTTATGGTAGAAAGTAATAATCCTTGGAATATTCCTTCCAGGAATTTCCTTGTATTGCTCTATGAGCACTTATAAAAGGGGGAGGCTTTCATTTGTTCCTCACCACCTAAAAATTGTAAGCATTCTCCAAGTTAATAAAGAGATCCTTACGAGTCCATCTTTGCTACACTATTCTAGTTTCTTAGCGATCTAGCTAAGTCGGGTTGGAAAGGCTTGCACGAGTCTTTGAGGAGAAAGACAGTGCGCCGTACGGGACGAAGTGCTAGCAAAAATACTAAGTCCGTGACAAGTGGTATCAGAGCAAAGGTTCGATCGCCGTCATGTCTTCGACCGAAGCCATCATCAACGAGCAACCCGCATCGCCTAAGGAGAAGGCGAAGACCTCGAGGAAGGGCAAGAGCAAGGAACCGTCGATGGAACGGGCTCTTGGCGAGTTGGCTGACCGGATTGAGATGCTGGAGAAAGGCGTGACGGGCGTCGAATTTCAAGTGGAGCAGAACCAAGCGGCTCACGAGGAATTCGCCCAGGGTTTGGAGGCGGATGTCGACACGGCTATGACGGAGTTCCGAGAGCATCTCCGCGAGATGCAGGCCGAGTTCGAGGAGGAACGAAAGGCCACGAAGGCGGAGATTGCAGAACTACGCAAGGAGCTACAAACCAAGGCGGAGGTCCTCGAGAGGGCCATTGCTGGTGGTCCGACTCCGAGGAGGGAGTCGACGCAGAGGGTGAAGTATCCAGAACCCAAATCCTTCACTGGCGTACGGAATGCGAAGGAGGTGGATAACTTCATCTGGAATGTCGTGCGCTACCTGAAGGCGGTCCGCATCGAGGATGAACCGACAAGGTAAACACAGCGTCCCTATATTTCAATGATGATGCTATGCTATGGTGGGACGCAGGTGCATCGATATAGAAAAGGGGCTCTGCAAGATCGAGACTTGGGAGGATCTCAAGAAGGAGATCAAGTCTCAGTTCTACCCGAAGAACGTGGAGTACGTCGCGAGACGGAGTTTACGACAACTCAAACACACCGGGTACGTCAAGGAGTATGTGGCGGAGTTCACCCGCCTGATGCTTTTCATTTCCACTATGGGTGAAGAGGATCGCCTATTCCACTTCCTGGAGGGTCTAAAACCATGGGCGGCACAAGAATTGCAGAGGCAAGATGTGTCGGATGTGAACGTGACTGTTGCGGCAGCGGAGAAGCTGATGGAGTATCGACGGAATGATGCCCCGAAGCCCAAGGAAAAGACCACCACCAAGTTCAATGGTGGGGGAGTGAAGAAGAACAATGGAAAGGGAGGTCCGCCGCCAAAGGACAAGCCACAAGCAAAGCCTTCGACGGAGCGGAAGATTGAATGCTACCTGTGCGGAGGAAATCACTTCGCACGAGACTGCCCGAACAGGAGAAAGAAGGTGAACGCGGTCCAAGGTGTAATGCCCTGCTCCGTACGATGCATTACGATGAGTCGTTGACTCGAAGAGTTGCATTGACCCGATGAAGTATCGATGCGAATCGATGCAAGAGTTACGTTGGCCAAAGGCTATGCTTTTACGCTGGACGATAAGAGGTCGGCATTTTGCCTTATGCAATGAAGTGTCCGCGAAACCAAATCGTGGCCTTGCAACGGATCATGGCATGGGCGCGATAGGCCAAATCAACCGAGTAGTTCAAAGGAATGGCTAAGTCCGAGAGTTAGCTATGCAACCAAGTTATGGAAGCGAGCCGCTTCAGCTCGACAAAACGGCAAGGCGTATCGACTTAAGGTGGGCGGGTTCTGACTCTCTCTCCCTATTCCTTCACGTCTAATAAAATACATCATTGTATGCGTAAGATGTTATCGGTAGTGCGCGTGGCTCGACGATGAAAGGTCCAAGTATGTGTCGAACACTAAGATAGAACATTGAACAATCGAACAATTGAAGCGACGTGCATCAAGTGTACGAGTCGCGGTAGGACGGTGATGGTAGAACATTGAAAGACAATATCGAGATGTGCATCACGTGCACGCCTCCGAGAATATTGAACACTAGGCGTGGAACATTGATTACGGCGTTGAGCGTGCCTTCGGGCACTTATGTTACGAAAAGACTAAGTAATACGAAATTATGCTATGAGAATAACTTACGAATGGTACGCGTTGAATATTAGTATGAGATGACTAAGCCGTTGGGCGTCGTGCATCAATATGGATGTGTTGGGGCATAACGCCGACGGAGCTCCCCATATGGATGGTGGATTATGTTTATGAGATGCGAATATGTTTATGGCACGGGAAACCGTTTATGGAACGAGACTATGTTTATGCAACGAAAGATTTGGTTGGAATGTTATGTGTGTTTGCTATGGCGCGTATTGCATGGTCAATGGACTCGGATGGCCCGTACACGGGTGCGGCTTCCCTCGAACGGTTACGTCGGGGCGCCGGGACCGTTCGGCCTAGGAGGGAATTATGTGTGGTATTTATGGTGCACAATATTCGGACGAATTACGACCGTCCAGTGCTGTGATAAGCTATGATATCCGTAAGTTTGGGATCCTTCGGATATTGGGCTAGCAACCCGTATCGAAGTGATTGTAGGCTTACACATAAGAGATGGCAAGTCCATTACGGTACGAAACACCGTGACCTTCATATAGATAGGGCCGGTGGGCTGAGATGAGAGTTGGGTGCAGGCGTAGGGCCTGCGACCCTTATGCATGGTCTAAGTTTATGGTTGGTTGTTGCATGAATGATATGATTCTATGTTAAGTTCTAACCCATGCAGGGTAGGCAATATGGGACGAAGATGAGCACAAGCACTATGTTTATATTCATATTATGTCTAACTGTATCTGCCGTAGGGACACGATATGGGACACCTTTATGTTAAGTTGATATGTTGAATGATTGCCATGAAACTGATCCTAAGGCTAAATAGAAAGATCACAAATTAAGATGCATGTTTCACTAAATGTATTTAGTGTTTGGTTTGGGTGCGAGCGGGTATTGATCAGTGCGAAGCGAGGACGAAAGCACTAATCCTCCACTAGTTTATGTGCAGGTTCAGGTTATGATCAGCTCGGGACGGGGCTTGGCTTGGACGTGCCGAAGTATAGAGTCCTTGGCGTTCAAGAGGAGCTACCGCATAGGCGTTCAGACTTGCGACATGGAGATGTTCGGCCGAAGACTACTTGTGGCTATAAAGAGGCATATTATATATATGGAATAATGTAATCCTTTGTGAGCTAGAGAGATCATGAGCGTTGTAGCCAATTGGCATATATGTTGGGTTATTCAGAGCCTTTGAAATATTCAATATGTTATCAATAAAGAGATTCTTGTGTTATACTTTGTTTCCTTCCGCTGCTTATGTTACGAATTCGAGATAATCATTATGTGAACTATTATCTTGCCTTGCACGAGCGTAACTCCAGGCTCATGCGGCATCACGCCACAGCGAGGACGATGATTCGGATAAAATCTAGCGAGGACGAGCGATTTTCCCGATCGGGGCGTGACAAGTTGGTATCAGAGCGGTTCCATCCTTTGGACCGTGCATGAATCTCTTTGACCATCAGTTGCTTCGCTATCGAATTCAGTTGACTCTAAGTTGTTTCCACAACCGCATGGCTCATGGATCTGCTCGACGCTACATTGGATGTTCCATACAATAAGTCTATATTAAGTGCGTACGTTCGCCACAAGTATGTCGTGACTATCGCGCTATCTCCGGATGCCATCGGAGAATGTTGGTTGCACGAAGTGCAACAGGTTATGAGATTATGGTTTTTCGAAGTGCAAGAAAGTTGTGAGTCATTGATTGTATGAAGTGCAACGAATATGGTGATGTTGGTTGCATGAAGTGCCATGGTATGCGTATTATCGATCGCACGAAGTGCGAGAAGTTATGTGTTGTTGCTCGCACGAAGTGAGAGGAGTTATGTGTTGTTGGTTGCACGAAGTGCAACGGATCGATATGTGAGGCGATGCGTATTATATGGTTATGCGAACGGTTATGTATTGTTGGTTGCACAGAGTGCAACAAGTCGTGAATCATTCTTTGCATCGGTGGAACGAGTCGATATGGTATGATGCGTATTGTATGGCTATGCGGATGGATAGCGATATGTTATATGAGATTGAGTAAAGACCTTAAGTATCGAGAATGAGTTGTTGCACGAGTTACAACGAGTAATATTGGAAGATCGCGGATGCGATGGTAACAAGTCGAGTTGGTCGCTAAGTCGAGTTGAGTAGGCAAACGTTTATGTTGGCCGTATGTCGCGTTGAGATGTGAATAAGCGAATGTTGCGGGTGTGATCGATATGATCGCCAAGATACGGTTAGAGTGAATGCGTGTCAAACTTGAGCAAACGCTAGAGCTGGGATCGGAAGGATTACCATACGGGATAGTTGGTTGGAAGATAGATGTTGGACCTATGCGGAGTGCGATGTCGAGTAATGACTCGATTTTGAGTGGTATATGCAATACCAATTATGCGATCAGTATAGCGAAGTATTGTATCGATAAAGATAGGCTCGATCCTGAGTGGTATATGGGATACCACTTAACGATATCTATGTTAAGCCGGTTGGTGACTTACGATAGGTTACATCGAGACGATTGTATTGTTACGATATGTTGTCCGCAACGGACGGAATAGTACCGAGACTCGAGTGGGAATGACTTGATAGGAGTCGATGCTGGTATGCTTCGATGAATTAAGTTGAATGAATATGTGCGTGAAGTCGTACCTATGGATGATACGTCGGACGAGGATTCGTTAAGTATAAGTCATACGATAAGTTGAGCATAGCGAAAGAATGTTACGTGGAGGAAATGGTCGACCCGGTCGAACTTATGTTGAGTTAGTACGGAGACTTCTTCAGAACGAATTGAGTAGGCACAGAGAAATTGTGCGAACGAATTTGGGTTAACGCGAGGAGTCGGTAGCACGATTTTGGAAGTGCGAGTTAGGGAAATGAGAATGAATATGTGAATTGGAAATTATGTCGTGAAGATGATAGATAATTACAACGAAATGAATCTTGATGTGCAAGACTTGATTCGTATTTGAGTTCGGATAACGGCAGTGATTGCAACGAATTTAAGCTTATGAGAAAGGAAGATGTTCAAGTTATGCATATCGACGATGGTATTAAGGCGTATCAAAAATGATATGCAATAACTCGGGGATACTCTGATCGAATGAATGAAAATTATGTTGAGCATTGTTGTTGGATGAATAAGATGCAAGTTAAGTTGATGGTAGTTTGGATGATAACGGTAGGAATGCTTCGAAGAATTTGAGAGTCGATGGATGTTACTCAGAAGAAAACGAAAGTGCTTGATTGCTTCACGGATCACCACTATGTTGACATTCTTGTCTTGAGCGAGCGCAACACCAGCCTCGTACATGCGTCACGTCAAATAAGAACGATCATCTGCGTGAGCGCTGGTATGGTGATTCATCCAGCGGGGATGATCGAACTTGCGAGACGTGGCAAATTTGATATTGACTTGTGGTTTGATGCGAAAGTTGTTCGAGGATGGTTTTGATGAGTACGGAATGTGTCGAGCTATGATCACGGATAGGTAAACTCGAACTTGAGGCGAGTAGATGTCATACGACTGGCAAGGATAGTCGACGGTTATGCAGGAGTGATTCGAGTAGCAACGATGCGCAATGTGCATAAGGGATTCAAGTAGTTAACGGCGCATCAGTTGCGTGGGGGTAGATAAATTATGGAAAGGATATCGGATTGGATAAAAGTCGCATAGGAATTGTCGGAAATTGATTTGGCTCCACGATAGGATATAGCATGGTTCGTTGTAACTGTCCCTCGTTGATGATCTTCAATTATCGAACGTAATTTCGGGGCAGATGACCCTAGAAGACTTGATCGCCAAATCAAGTGAATGTTGAAGCCCCATAGGATGACCCTAAAGAAGTCGCGTAAGAAATTTTATCGAGGATCAAGGGTGATGTAGTGCATGTTGAGGATAAGTCTAAGCGAGCGCGTATCGTGTTTCAAAAGTTAGCGAGTAGCCTTTGACTAGAACGATATGGTTAGAAAAGGAAAGTTATGATCGATCGAATGAGTGCGTAAGTAGACTTGGTTGGTCGATGGTCAAATAGATGTTGAGGAACATGCTTAGGGTAATGATGCGGTAAGGCGATTGCAAGGATTCTGCAATGCACGAGAGCAACGAATAATAGAATGACCCTAAGAGTTGTGTCGTAGATCGATTTGAGTAACGGTTACGCTATGTGTGTTGATCGTACGATTTAAGTTATGGAACGAACAAGTCAGGATTGATTCGAGAATTGAGTAAAGGATTTGTACTCGGTCGAGAATAGGCGATGGGCATATCGTAAGAGACCTTGGGTCGAAAAAATTGTTGCCTTTGAGCATCGTAGACTCAAGTTGACCTCTTGTGTCGGGAGAGCACGAGCACGATGTCTGGATAAGTTACCTAGCGGGGGTAGCCCCAGACTCGATGTGCGGGTAGTTCGAGATTGTGAACCATATATGGATAGTTGTGTGTGAGACTTAGTACAGATTGTAGACGAGGGAATTTGTGACATATTGACATAGTCCATGTCGTTAAGGCCAAATGTTATGAATGATGGGATGAAAGACTTGAGCTATGCGAGAGAGAGAAAACGATTGGACGAGTAGGCATTGTGGAGAATTGTTGCGATCGGATGCACAATGACTCGATACAACGCGAGTGTTATGTGGTCAGCGAGAGACTTATGAGATTGAAGTAACAATTTTGAGTTAAGTTATGTGCAGAGAAGTTTGGAAGATGATCGCATGTTATGGGATGATGCATACGAGATTGGGAATAGGCGCTAAGATATGACTAAGTCGAGTACGGACTGATTGATGCTTGAGGATTTAAGTTGAGCTTGTTAGTTGTCCCGATATCCTACAACTGAGCTTGGCTGAAATACATATATTGGTGGGACGCCTAAAATATGTGTATGATCCAAACTAAGTTGTATGATTCCAATGATAGTAGCACGAGATCGTAAAACGATCTGGCAAGACACTTGGATTTAAGTGTTGGTTTCTGTTCGAGGACGAACCTGATTTTGAGTGGTATATTGTAATGCCCTGCTCCGCACGGTGTATTACGATGAGTCGTTGACTCGAAGAGTTGCGTTGACCCGATGAAGTATCGATGCAAATCGATGCAAGAGTTACGTTGGCCAAAGGCTATACTTTTATACTGGACGATAAGAGGTCGACATTTTGCCTTATGCAATGAAGTGTCCGCGAAACCAAATTGTGGCCTTGCAACGGATCGAGGCATGGGCACGATAGGCCAAATCAACCGAGTAGTTCAAAGGAACGGCTAAGTCCGAGAGTTAGCTATGCGACCAAGTTATGGAAGCGAGCCGCTTCAACTCGGCGAAACGGCAAGGCGTATCGACTTAAGGTGGGCGGGTTCTTGACTCTCTCTCCCTATTCCTTCACGTCTAATAAAATACATCATTGTATGCGTAAGATGTTATCGGATTAGCGAGCGTGGCTCGACGATGAAAGGTCCAAGTATGTATCGAACACTAAGATAGAATATTGAACAATCGAACAATTGAAGCGACGTGCATCAAGTGTACGAGTCGCGGTAGGGCGGTGATGGTAGAACATTGAAAGACAATATCGAGATGTGCATCACGTGCACGCCTCCGAGAACATTGAACACTAGACGTAGAACATTGATTACGGCGTTGAGCGTGCCCTCGGGCACTTATGTTACGAAAAGACTAAGTAATACGAAATTATGCTATGAGAATAACTTACGAATGGTACGCGTTGAATATGAGTATGAGATGACTAAGCCGTTGGGCGTCGTGCATCAATATGGATGTGTTGGGACATAACGCCGATGGAGCTCCCCATATGGATGGTGGATTATGTTTATGAGACGCGAATATGTTTATGGCACGGAAAACCGTTTATGGAACGAGACTATGTTTATGCAACGAAGGATTTGGTTGGAATGTTATGTGTGTTTGATATGGCACATATTGCATGGTCAATGGACTCGGATGGCCCATGCACGGGTGCGGCTTCCCTCGAACGGTTATGCCGGGGCGCCGGGACCGTTCGGCCTAGAAGGGAATTATGTGTGGTATTTATGGTGCACAACATTCGGACGGATTGCGACCGTCCAGTGCTGTGATAAGCTATGGTATCTGTAAGTTTGGGATCCTTCGAATATTGGGCTAGCAACCCGTATCGAAGTGATTGTAGGCTTACACATAAGAGATGCCAAGTCTATTACGGTGCGAAACACCGTGACCTTCATATAGATAGGGCCGGTGGGCTGAGATGAGAGTTGGGTGCAGGCGCAGGGCCTACGACCCTTATGCATGGTCTAAGTTTATGGTTGGTTGTTGCATGAATGATATGATTCTATGTTAAGTTCTAACCCGTGCAGGCTAGGCAATATGGGATGAAGTTGAGCACAAGCACTATGTTTATATTCATATTATGTCTAACTGTATCTGCCGCAGGGACACGATATGGGACACCTTTATGTTAAGTCGATATGAATGATTGCCATGAAACTGATCCTAAGGCTAAATAGAAAGATCACAAATTAAGATGCATGTTTCACTAAATGTATTTAGTGTTTGGTTTGGGTACGAGTGGGTATTGATCAGTGCAAAGCGAGGACGAAAGCACTAATCCTCCACTAGTTTATGTGCAGGTTCAGGTTATGATCAGCTCGGGGCGGGGCTTGGCTTGGACGTGCCGAGGTATGGAGTCCTTGGCGTTCAAGAGGAGCTACCGCATAGGTGTTCGAACTTGCGACATGGAGATGTTCGGCCGAAGACTACTTGTTGGCTACAAAGAGGCATAATGTATGAAACAATGTAATCCTTTGTGAGCTAGAGAGATCATGAGCGTTGTAGCCAATTGGCATATATGTTGGCTTATTCAGAGCCTTTGAAATCTTCAATATGTTATCAATAAAAGAGATTCTTGTGTTATACTTTATTTCCTTCCGCTGCTTATGTTAAGAATTCGAGATAATTACTATGTGAACTGTTATCTTGTCTTGCACGAGCGTAACTCCAGGCTCATGCGGTATCACGCCCCAGCGAGGACGATAATTCGGGTAAAATCTAGCGAGGACGAGCGATTTCCCGGATCGGGACGTGACACAAGGCGAGGAGGCCGAGGACCAGGAGCCTAAGAAGGGGGCTCATATGGGTGCCCTGCGCCTGTTGAATGCTCTGAAGAGCAAGGCGGTAGTCCAAGACCCCGAATCGAGAGCTGATGTACGTGGACGTGAAGATCAACGGCCACAACACCAGGGCGATGGTCGACACGGGGGCTACCCACAACTTTATCTCGGACGCGGAGGTCCGACGCCTGGGTTTGGCGCTGGAAAAAGACTCAAGCACGATAAAGGCAGTCAACTCTGAGACGCGACCCGTACAGGGGATGGCCAAAGGGGTGAAGATCCAAGTGGGAGACTGGACGGGTGTCACCAGTCTCATGGCAGCACCCACTGGACGACTTCAACATGATCCTCGGGATGGACTTCCTCAGCTTAACGGCGGTCCCAATGCCGCATTTAGGGTCGTCGGGATCATAGAGGAGAGCTCTCCGTGCATGGTGACAACTGCACGAGGTGAGCTTACGCAGGAGAAGTCTCTCTCCGCATTACAACTCAAGAAGGGGATGCGACACGGAGAGATGACTTACCTTGCTGTGCTCAAGTCGGAGGAGGCGCCCGTACAGGAGGATCTTCCGCCTGAGATCGATGACGTCCTTGTGGAGTTCGGGGACGTCATGTCGAAGGAGTTGCCGAAGAGGCTACCTCCGCGGAGGGAGGTAGACCATGCCATCGAGTTGGAGCCGGGCACGAAGCCGCCCGCCATGGCTCCATATCGCATGGCCCCGCCCGAGCTGGACGAGTTGAAGAAGCAACTCAAAGAGCTGCTGGACGCGGGATTCATCATACCGTCTGTAGCATTTGGGTTCCTAGAATTTATTTTCTATTTTGGAGATTTTTTTATTTTATTTTAGTTAAAATCAATTATTTACTAGGATGTTGATTTGGGATCGTAAGATTTTTGCCTAAGACTATAGGTTAGATATAAGGAAATTAGGTTGTATATAGTCTCCGGGGCCCCTAGATAATCCCTAGTATATTATTTCACTATTTTAGAATTTTCAGGATTTTATGGAGATTTTTAGAGAATTTTATATGATTTTATTAATTTTCTAAGCTTCTAGGATTTACTGTGAGAGCACCTGAGGGTATTTTTGAGGTCAAATAATTTATTTGGGCTCTAGAACCCTTAAAATGTTTTTTAATTTTTCTAGGAATTTTAGGAATTTTCTGGGATTTATTTGGAATTTTTAGGATTTTTCCTTATTTTTATTTATTTTTCTGTAATTAAAAAACCTATTTCTAAAACAAATACCCAGTCAGCCGAGCGGGGGGCCCACCCGTCAGCCGCTCAGGTGCGCGTGGCAGGCCCACCCGTCAGCGCGGGTGCGGGATGGGTCGGTCTCGGACCGCCTAGTAATCCTAAGCCGAGCCGGCTTGGGCTACTCCCAAGCCGAGCCAAGCTCGGTTTATTTTTGGACCGTAGGATTATTGGCGGGGGTAATACGATGCTGACACGTGTCCCTTAGCCGCCTCAAGCCACCGACCTTTTCAATACCATGTTCTTCCCCATCACTGTTCGAAAGGAGCTGCAGGATCAATTCATACGACTAGAGCAGGGGAGCATGACAGTGGACGAAATGATGTAGAATTTAGTCGCTTGAGTCGTTTTGCTCCTCTTGATCTACGGAAGAAGAGGCGGAGAAGTTCCATTCTGGACTGAATTACAAGTTGCAGAGCTTAACAGCGTTAGTAGACCCAACATCCTATCAGATATCTTGAATGCAGCTAGGCGTCAGGAATCTATCCTAAGGCGGAAAGTAGCTTCCCAAAAGAGAGGTAGAGATGGTAGTCATCAAGAACCATCAAAACGTCCTAATAATTCTC
>JANAVB010011410.1:0-130000 GCA_029216955.1 Iris pallida
AGCTATAGTCTAGAATACGCACATCATGTTTTGGCCCGTAGGCTAAATGTCAAGATCCAAAATACAGGAGCTAAACACGTGCTCGGAGGCTAAACGCCACAAACGAATAATGTACATATCAAGTAGAAGAATGATAAGAAACCCACTAAGGTACTATAGTGCTTCGGATGGTCACCGTCGAGTAGATGGTACGGAAGATCCCTTGGGCTCCTCTATCAGATCTGGCCAAACAAAACCAATGGGGCCAGACACCAAATAGCAAGTACCACAAAGGAAGCCAAACTATGGACTAAAACCAGAATTAACTAACATATCAATGGTTAGAGATACAAATAAGTAGATGTGGATCAAGACTCATGCACTACCAATGCACTTATCCCGAGAATAGAAAAGACAACAAGTAAAGCATCATGTGACATAAAATAATTAACATGTGACATAATGTACAGTATAGTCATGTTAAGAAAATGGAAGCTTGAGAATATGTAAAATCAATTGACCAGTAAGCATGTGAGCCAGCCGGGTTATGTGAGCATGTTGACTTAGCTTAAGGATTACATAAAGCTTGTGAAATAACTGAACATGTGAGCATATGAGAACTATATAGAACGATAATGATAGGATGACTTAGGAAACTATTTCGGAAGTCAAGTTACAACCTGTAAACCAAACAAGGATCAGGGGTTGTAACCCTTCTCCTGAACAGAAAGTTAGTCCTTAGTCAATGTATAGCATAAGGATCCTGTATGGCGTGTGAGTACTGAATAGGACGACAAATGATAAGATGACTTGGGAGCTATTTCCGGAAGCCAAGATACAACCCGTAAACCAAACAAGGACCGAGGATTAGTAACCCTTCTCCTGAACAGAACATTAGCCTTCGATCATTCATTGAATGAAGTAAAGCATAAACAATAATGTACTGAAATAAATATACTGACACTGCCTAGACAAAACTACAGGACTGGACTACATCCATCAATCATGGCCAAGCAATGAGTACGGCTTGATACTTTAACTAACTAGAGTGATCACAAACCTAGTTACTACAAGATGCAATGAGATATTCCAACAGTCACAAGCCCTGCAGACTATCCGAGTTATCCTTCCGCAGGTTGAGAGAGTTGTATTAGGTGACTTGGGGGTGAAACACATGACAGCGTACTGGAAATACGTCCTACTCGTCGGCAGGCTACAAGTCCAATTAAAGTGCCCAGATAACGGGATTGCATGTGACTGGAAATCTTTTTATGAGCTGCTTGATCAATATAGTCGTTATCCTAGTCAGATTCAATATGAATCCCTTACCGTGGTAATCAAGAATCCATATCCTAGACATGATGCAAGATGAGACATGTAGCTTGTGCACGCATACACAAAGAACTTAGCCACGGTGTCCAAAAGAGTTACATTAACAAGGGAAAATCACCGCCACAACAGCATCTTGATTAAGCATGTCATATTTATGTTTACTTGTCATGTAAAGAGTACTTGTCAAGAGTGCGCCATTATGGGCCACTATCATGTAAGCATGGAAAGACATGTTCAAGAGTGCACCACAACGGATCAGTATTATGTAAGCAAAGAAAGACACGTTCAAGAGTGCACCACGACGCGTCACTATTTTGTAAGCAAAGAAAGACATGTAACATGAGTGCGCCACGATGGGCCACTATCTAGATTAAGCAAAGACATAAATCATGAGTGCACTCCGACGGGCCACTATCTAGTAAGCAAAGAAACAACATAAATCATGAGTGCATCCCGACGGGCCACTATCTAGATTACTCAAAGAAAAGACATAAATCATGAGTGCACCCCAACGGGCCACTATCTAAGAATAACAAACATGACAAAAAGGATCGCATGTAGAAAAAGTTAGATAAAAGATATATCATGGCATATGAGAAGGAATAAATAAAAGTAACTAGTTGGCATAAAACAATAATATTTGAATCTGTGCTAGTGTTAAGAATATAAGGGGTATAATTATTCTCTAACTGTACAAAACCATCTAATCATGTTAAGAACATTTTTACAGCCGAAGAAAAACTCAAAACGTCAAGTACAGAAAATATGCCAAAAGGTTAAAACTATGATTGAAATCATCGATCGCATATGAACTCCAATTAAAGTGAAACAAGAAGATTCTTGAAGCCAAGACAAAGATCAATAATCTTACACTAAAGTCCATGGGAACGAGCATGGACAAAAGTGACAAGAATTGTCCTGACAAGAAATGGCACAAGGGGTCAAAAGGGGTGCCATGGCCAACATGCGCCGAGGGATAGCATGCGCCTAGGAGAGCATGCGCCCAGGAGAGCATGCGCCCAAGAGATGGTATGCACACAAGAGCTGGCATGCGCCCAGGAGAGCATGCGCCCAAGAGATGGTATGCACACAAGGGCTGGCATGCGCCTAGAAAGCCATGCGCCTTGAGCTATATGCGCCCAGGTTAGCCTGCACCTAATAGCATTACATGCGCCCAGAAGAGCATGCGCCCAGGACTATGCGCCTAAGGGTATGCGCCTAAGGAGAGTATGCGCCCACATGATGGGGACATGGTGTACTTGGAAGAAGGCCAAGAGACTATCTTCCTAGGCAAGTGGGCGCATAATCAGGGCCATGCGCCCAAGCGAATGGGGAACAAGGTGTACTTTGGCGGATATAAAGGCTATGCGCCCAGGGCTATGTGCAAAGGGCCACACGCCTAAGCACAGGAAGCTGGGGGACTTGGGCGCATAAAAATAGCTATGCGCCCAAAGGAAGACTGCTGTGGGCGCATGGAAATGCTATGCGCCCAGCACTGTTCTTCTTTTCCAATTCGAGAACATGTGTTCCTCGAACCTATGAACTTCCCAAGTTTATAAATCTCTCAAAATAAATCGAAATCCGGGTTTTCAAAGGTCCATTTTGAGTAAAATCAAATTCTCTACAACATGGAACAATCAAACTTGAAAATAATAAAATTTGGTAGATCAAAACCCAAGAAAACCAAGATTTGAATAAACATAGATCTACAAGATTTTATCCTCCAAAACCAAAAATGTTAAGTACTAAAGAGGCTTATAATTATGTAAGAAAGAGTTTAGAACAAACAAAATAACAGTTGTCCAATATTTGGCAAGATGTACTTGCCTTAGGTTGGAGGAGAAAATGAAAAAGGAAGAAGATGAAGAGAAATGAAATAATGGAGGAGAGAGAGAGAAGTTTGGGTTTTATACAAAACCATATCATCTCAAACAAACTAAACCAAATTAAACCAAGTCAAAATTAAACCAAAGCAAGGCTAAGAAAGACAAGTCAAAACACGGGTCACCTGACAAAGGCCAAAATTTCGTGTATGTACACTAAAAATACTTATAACAGAAAACGAGAGTGACAGGCATGCCATCGGCATACAATGGTACACTGGCGATATGCCGATCAAGAAGAAATCTATAAGTTAAAAAAAAATTAAAATGTTCCAAAAACCAATAAAATATGAAATACAGTATAAAAGTATGTATCAGTATATAAATACCGATACTGTGAGACGAGTCTCACAATTAGTCGCTGGAAGACTCCAAGGAGCTTGGCACCGTCCATGGTGATAGCCGAAAAAGAAGGTGGTGCAGGCGGCGTCGACGAAGTAAACTGTAAGAGTTGTGGAATAAGTGAATAAATAAAGAACATAAATACAATATGCGGACATAAATGGAAATAAATAGCAATTAAAGCAAGGTATACTTGTCTGGTGGTGTGACGATTTGACGACGTCCCAAAAGCGAACACGTCAAGTCAACGAAAACTGCAAAGATTGAATCGGCAAGAACGTCTCCAGATGTTGAAACAAACATCACCAATGTTTCCAAAATAATAAAAATAGCTAAGATAGACTACCCATAGATCAAATTCTGCATACAGGGGTAAAACAGTTTATGCCAAAATAATGTTCGTCGTTGGACCCACTTTGCACCGAAAAGTATACCAAATCTTATGGTCTCTAAAGTCAACAAACTATATGCCTATACGTCCAGTATAACGATATGAACCCAAATGTATGTCCAAATTTGGATTTCGATGAGCCGTGCACAAAATGGCCCCTTAAATCGAACTTAGGGGCCAAAAAATAGCGATCCGGTGAACTATATCAGAATTTGACCAAACTTGACACACATGACCAACATAATGCTATGAACCTAATGGCACAAGTTTCGTTGTGATGTGATAAGCATGCACAAAGTAATTGCATAATTTACAAAATTATCGATATGGTCGGTTTTGACGGATACGCATCAAATTTGTCGCACACACGTAACCAATTCGAGTTCTTTCAAAGCCCACACGTCTGTGAAGTACATACACACCTTTCGATGCAACTCATTGGTGACCAAGTTGTCCTGTTTGTCGGGACAACTCCTTACCAGAGTTTTTAAGATTTTCAAAAATTATTTTTGCCAATTTTTTAATTGATTTTTCTCACTACCTAATAGACAAAAATCAAACTAAAAATTAGGTTTTAATGTCCTATAGGTTGTCAACAAGGTTGTTCAAGTGGTTTTCTAAAGTACCAAATATTCAACAAAAAATAGGCTTTCAATTCGGGTGGTTCGAGCTATTTCGCTGTGTTTTGAGAAATCAATTTTTTTTCCGATTTTGATTCATTTTCTTGTAGAATTCAATACAGTTCGATTGAAACTAATTGACAGGAGTTGAAGCTATATATTGTGGTCATATAGAACTAATTGGTTCAAAAATGATTGCAAGGTGAGGAAGAAATTTACCTAAAACTTGCCACTGTGTGGTACGACAGTTGATGCTATTGCTGATGTTTCTTTATTTAATGGGCATCGATTGGGGCTGCCACCGATGCGCGATAATCCAGAGGCTACATAGAGGATCGATGTCATGACCCGCACCCTAAAGTAAGGGCATGAGAAGTGGGTACGTCCAGCCTACGCTGCAGTATCGGCGGTAGAATGCTATCCTAGGTCACAACATCTAACGATAATATGCTAAGCAGTTTATACTCCCCGAATGGAGGTGACATAGCGGATACAGTCTCAATCACATCTAAGGTAGAGCATAATGGAAGATAGATAAAACATAAAATCCAAAAGGGATACAGCAGATAGAAACCTAAGTGTCTAAGATACACAAACCCAGAAATACATCTCAAAGCTTAAATACAGTAATCCATAAAATAATACAACTCCAGACAACTGAAATAACTATCTAAACAACCTCTAATGTGTCTTCTCTAGGCTAGCAGGCAACCTCCAAGCTATCTGTAAAATTTATCAACAAGTCTAGTCAGGACAGAAGCGAGCACAATACATCTCAACAAGTCATAGCAGGTGTAGAGCCCCGAAATTCGTGATACGTATTTTATACGTGTTCGTATTTCTGACCTGTATTTTTTATTTTTCTTGATTAGTTAATTATAGTTTATTTCATATTTAGCATTGTGGTTTAATTGTCATTTATTATTCATGAATTAATTCTGATTAATGGAGCTTGGTTTATTGAGTATTTTCTGGTCCATCCTGGCATTGCATTAGCTCGGTTTGGCCTAGCTTGGTTCGGGTTGGGCTTGGATTGGTTTGGCTTGGTTTGGGTTAGCATGAACCACTCCTACCTACCACCCTCTTCTCCTTTAATAGCAGCCACCAACCTTCTCTCTCCTTCCTAACTTTCATTTATTTCTTCTTCTTCTTCCTTTCTCTCCTTCTTCCACCGACAACACCATAGGCAAGTGCATCTTTCTCTTACTTGAGAACACATTTTGATGGTTCTGATGGCTTCCTAGCAGGATTCTAAACTACTTTAGAACTTGAAGATTTACATTTTGGTGCATGAGTTTTTGTAGATCTAGGAAAAATGCTTTCTTGAAAATTTGAAGTTTTGATCTAGTTAACTTCTTCATTTGCAAGTTCTGATGGTTCCATGTGGTTGGGAATTTCCTTCTACCCAATTTTGACCTTTGGAAACTTGGATTTGGACTTGTTTTGACCAAGTTATGAGCATTTGAAGTTTTGGGTTCTGCCATGGTGTTCTTGCTGTTTGGAGAAGACAGTGAGCAGTGTGCAGAGCTTCTTAGCTCATGCACACTGAGCTACGCGCGCTCTTTAGCACTGCGTACGCAGACTTAGGTACGCTTCCTGTTGGAAACGTGTCTCCTGTAGCGTGCGTGACTTTTCACGCAGCTGCTCCTTGAGCGTGCGTGACTTTTCACCTACGCTGTCTCCTGTAGCGTGCGTGACTTTTCACCTATGCTGTCTCCTGTAGCGTGCGTGACTTTTCACCCACGCTGCTCTCTCAGCGTGCATAACTTTTTCACCTACACTGTCTCCCTTGAGTGTGCGTGACTTTTCATGTACACTGCTCCCCTTGAGCGTGTATGACTTTTCACATACGCAGCTCCCTTGAGCGTGTATGACTTTTCATGTACACTGCTCCCCTTAATCCATTGGCTCTTGGAGTTTTGGTCTTATTTCTTTAATGCTTGGCTCTTCTATAGCCCTGTATATTGATATTTTATTAGATATTTTACGTCCATTTTATATCCTTACGCCTTTTGTCCTGAACTTGATAACCACGAATTTACTGGATATGTTTGGAATTGATAATTGAGCATGACCTGATAAGTGGCCCGTCATGGCGCACTCCTGACTAGTACACTTGATATGATAACCTGAATAGCTGTTGCGACGGCTACCTGACATGACATGCCCTGTATAATTAATCCTGACACCGTGGATGATTGTGTTTGTACAAATGAACCCGTCTTGTCTTGCATCATGTCTAGGAGGGGACTCCTGAGTACCACGGTCAGGAGTACCTACGAAATTGGACTAAGGTTAATAATTAGTATAATTTACTAGTCATGAGGAGATGTTCCCCAGTTACAGGCGATCCCGTTATCCCGGCCGCAAATGTTTGGACTTGTAGCCTACCGACGAGTAGGGCACATTTCCAGCCCACTGTTATGTGGGGCACCCTGATTGTCACTTTAATGATTGAACTCTATTGTCACTATAAAGTATTGTTCTCTCTCTGATTGTCTCTCTAATAATTGAACTCTCTCTGAATTATCACTATAATGTTCGCATGGATAACCTGGATAGCTGCAGGGCCTGTGACTACTTGGAGCATCTCATGCATCTTGCTAGTAACTAGGATTATGATAACCCTAGTTAGTTAATGTAGAAAGCCGTAGGCAATGATTGGTCGTGATTGCTTGGATGGAGTCTGGTCCAGTATAGTATTGTCTAGAATTGATTGATCATAGGATTGTACCAGAATGATTGTATGATTATCACTCCAGATTGTCACTATAATGATTGTCACTCCAGATTGTCACTATAATGATTGTCACTCTAGATTGTTACTTGACCTGATTTCTTATATTTATCTTGCCGATAAATGGTGAGAGAAACCAAGTTCCGTTCAGATGAAGGGTTACAACCCCGGTCCTTGTTTGGTTTACGGGTTGTAACCTAGCTATCTGAATAGTCCCATGGTTATCTCATCGTATATCATCCTGGCATGCTTTTCCATATGTCCTGTCTTTTAGTGATTCTATACAAGATTGTCTTTTTATAATTACTCATCATGCTTTTCTTAAACTACTGCATTTTATTATGTAATTATACTTTTGTGCTAATTGCTGGTTTTAGTTCTTAAGTGAAGCCTCCTTTATGGCACTTGCTCTTTCTGGGATCTGACCCAGCTGGTTTTGTATGGCCAGATACCGGAGCAGCAGCAAAGGATCTACCTGTCTTCCAGCCCGATGGTGGTCACCAGGCGTAACCAGGGCATCGAGTGGGTTTCTTTTGTTCTTCCACTGTAATATTGTAAATTATTCTTTTGAGGCGTTTAGCCGACGAGCAAGTGTTAGCTCGATTGTACTTATTTACTGTCTGCCTACGAGCTGTAACATGATTGACAAGCCCGGGAGTTGATCATGTATGATTGAACTCTTGCTAGTCCTCACATTTTGTAACGACTAGCTTCATGATCATCTGGATATGTAATGTTTGGGACGCCTTACAATTGTATATTTGGTGATCTGATATCTTGTGATTATTATTAGTTGGTTGAGATTGAGACAATAGGCTATTTTATGACCTTAAAAGACTGATGGATTGTAGTGAAACCCTTACATATCTAGACAGCCGTGACCGTATAGCGGTGTGGATTCCATTCCGTTATACGTAGCTGGCTATGTCTGCCCCTGCTCTCCAGTATTCTGGTTTTGGGGCGTGACATGGTTTAAGTGGTGGCCCATGCAGGTCTTGTTAATCAAGATGTGTGAGGGTTTACCGAATAGATGTCTCAATCAGTATTCGCCCTTGATCTCTGCTCGTATCCTCTTGATTCCTGAAAATTCTTGCCCTGATTACATGCTTGTATCGTTGATCTGTCCTGGTCCTTCCTTATTGTTTCCCTGTGTCGTCTTCCTCAGCGGCACTGCACCTGACCCTACCGATCAGAAAGGAGGAGCACCTTCCGTGGACCAGCAGCAACCAGGAGATCATGCCCAGCACTCAGGAGCAGCCTCCCGAGTCATACCTACTGGAGGAGAGCCGCCAGTTCAGCCAGTCCAGCCTGCAGATCCTGATGATGGCACTTTGGTGGGTCTCATCAGATCATTGTTAGCTTCCCAAGATCGTAGAGGCGATGCATTGCACCAGGCAGTGGAAGATGCTCTGAATAGAAGTGGACCCCGAGGGAACAGTGTGGTCAACAGTTTTAAGCGCCTGAACCCTCCATTCTTCGATGGCAGCGAGGATGCCATTGCTGCCGATGCTTGGCTATAAGATATAGAGGTGATTCTCGAAGCCGCGAAGACTCCAGAAGAAGAGAAGGTGGCTGTGGTGCGCCTACAGTTATTGGATCTAGCCCGCAGTTGGTGGGCCGCACAAGCAGTAGGATTGACAACACCTGTCCCCTGGGCAGTGTTTAGCGAAAAGTTCCAGACCAAGTATTATGATGCAGTGTCTCGGTATGACTTGCAGACCAGGTTCAGTAATCTTAAGCAGATGGGGAGGACGGTCGACGGATATGCGGCCGAGTTTTCCAGACTCAGTCGGTTTGCTTCCACCTTGGTGGCAACCGAGTTTGACAGAGCGCAGAGGTTCCAACAGGGACTTCACCTAGAGATTATATTGGCAGTAGAACAGTTTGAGCATCAGACCTATGATGCGGTGTTGCGAGCAGCAAGGAGGCACGAGTATACCTCCCAGAGAATAGTGGACAGGACTGGAGGTCGGAAGCGGTCCCATAGTCAGATGAATCAGTCTTCAGCACCAGCCCCGGCAGCTAGGGCTTTGACGATTGGAACTCCGAGGCAAGCAACCTCAGTTACGTCGGTCCAGTACTCGACCCCGACGTACGCTCAGCAGAAACAGAAGCAAGCACAGTCTTCCACCGTAGGCTGTTCTTATTGTGGAAAGCTTGGACACGTCGTAGCGGAGTGTCGTAAGGCGTTGGGATTGTGTTTATTGTGTGGATCATCAGATCATAGGGTAGGGTCCTGCCCTTTCAGAGTTGATTCAGCATCGACAGTATCTAGTCCCTCGGTTAGGGGACCAACACCAGCACCAGCACCAGCACCAGCACCAGCACCAGTACCAGCTCCAGTTCACCAGCAACCGTAGTTCCCGTTCCCGAGGCCATTGCCGACTCAGGCCCAGACTTTCCAGCAACAGAACCCGCGGCAGTTTGCCCTAGCCCTGGCTCAGATTCAGAATCGACCGAGAGGTATATGTGTCCTCTCATCTTGCTTTTCTACCGTCATTATACGGGGTACATGACGTATTTCATGTATCCTAATTACAACGGTATATCTCAGACCCGAGCCATATCCTGGGTCATTCGAAACTGGTTATTGGTACCAACCTTTTCGTATGAGGATAGGCCCGTGTCCCTGTTTGACCAAGGGGAGAGACCTCAAGCGCAAGACTATTAGTTTAGTTCATGTTGCTTGCGTTCATCGCTCCTTGGAAGAGTCGAACGTGGGAGTGTGAGGATGCTATCCGATCACGTTATCGCAATCGGTTTGGCTCGTGAGGTATAATTTCTTCCTTATACCTTGCACTTCGATTCCTTGCTTGTATGTATGATTGTATGATTGATTGGTAGCATAGATTGCTTGCGATAGTATAGCTTGTCCTTACATCTCTAGTTCCTTGATTAAATTCCGAGGACGGAATTCTTTTAAGGTGGGTAGGATGTAGAGCCCCGAAATTCGTGATACGTATTTTATACGTGTTCGTATTTCTGACCTGTATTTTTCATTTTTCTTGATTAGTTAATTATGGTTTATTTCATATTTAGCATTGTGGTTTAATTGTCATTTATTATTCATGAATTAATTCTGATTAATGGAGCTTGGTTTATTGAGTATTTTCTGGTCCATCCTGGCATTGCATTAGCGCGATTTGGCCTAGCTTGGTTCGGGTTGGGCTTGGATTGGTTTGGCTTGGTTTGGGTTAGCATGAACCACTCCTACCTACCACCCTCTTCTCCTTTAATAGCAGCCACCAACCTTCTCTCTCCTCCCTAACTCTCATTTATTTCTTCTTCTTCTTTCTTCCTCTCCTTCTTCCACCGACAACACCATAGGCAAGTGCATCTTGCTCTCACTTGAGAACACATTTTGATGGTTCTGATGGCTTCCTAGCAGGATTCTAAACCACTTTAGAACTTGAAGATTTTCATTCTGGTACATGAGTTTTTGTAGATCTAGGAAAAATGCTTTCTTGAAATTTTGAAGTTTTGATCTAGTTAACTTCTTTATTTGCAAGTTCTGATGGTTCCATGTGGTTGGGAACTTCCTTCTACCCAATTTTGACCTTTGGAAACTTGGATTTGGACTTGTTTTGACCAAGTTATGAGCATTTGAAGTTTTGGGTTCTGCCATGGTGTTCTTGCTATTTGGAGAAGACAGTGAGCAGTGTGCAGAGCTTCTTAGCTCACGCACACTGAGCTACGCGCGCTCTTTAGCGCTGCGTACGCAGACTTAGGTACGCTTCCTGTTGGAAACGTGTCTCCTGTAGCGTGCGTGACTTTTCACGCAGCTGCTCCTTGAGCGTGCGTGACTTTTCACCTACGCTGTCTCCTGTAGCGTGCGTGACTTTTCACCTACGCTGTCTCCTGTAGCGTGCGTGACTTTTCACCCACGCTGCTCTCTCAGCGTGCGTAACTTTTTCATCTACGCTGTCTCTCTTGAGTATGCGTGACTTTTCATGTACACTGCTCCCCTTGAGCGTGCGTGACTTTTCACGTACGCAGCTCCCTTGAGCGTGCGTGACTTTGACGTACGCAGACTTGCGTGTGTCTTGGTACGCAGACTTGAGCGAGCCTTGCATGCGTGACTTTTGTCCGTACGCAGCCCTCATGCGTGCGTGACTTTTGAGCGTACGCAGCTCTCTTGACCCCTTGCTTAATCCATTGGCTCTTGGAGTTTTGGTCTTATTTCTTTAATGCTTGGCTCTTCTATAGCCCTGTATATTGATATTTTATTAGATATTTTACGTCCATTTTATATCCTTACGCCTTTTGTCCTGAACTTGATAACCACGAATTTACTGGATATGTTTGGAATTGATAATTGAGCATGACCTGATAAGTGGCCCGTCATGGCGCACTCCTGACTAGTACACTTGATATGATAACCTGAATAGCTGTTGCGACGGCTACCTGACATGACATGCCCTGTATAATTAATCCTGACACCGTGGACGATTGTGTTTGTACAAATGAACCCGTCTTGTCTTGCATCATGTCTAGGAGGGGACTCCTGAGTACCACGGTCAGGAGTACCTACGAAATTGGACTAAGGTTAATAATTAGTATAATTCACTAGTCATGAGGAGATGTTCCCCAGTTACAGGCGATCCCGTTATCCCGGCCGCAAATGTTTGGACTTGTAGCCTGCTGACGAGTAGGGCACATTTCCAGCCCATGTTATGTGGGGCACCCTGACTGTCACTTTAATGATTGAACTCTATTGTCACTATAAAGTATTGTTCTCTCTCTGATTGTCTCTCTAATAATTGAACTCTCTCTGAATTATCACTATAATGTTCGCCTGGATAACCTGGATAGCTGCAGGGCCTGTGACTACTTGGAGCATCTCATTGCATCTTGCTAGTAACTAGGATTGTGATAACCCTAGTTAGTTAATGTAGAAAGCCGTAGGCAATGATTGGCCGTGATTGCTTGGATGGAGTCTGGTCCAGTATAGTATTGTCTAGAATTGATTGATCATAGGATTGTACCAGAATGATTGTATGATTGTCACTCCAGATTGTCACTATAATGATTGTCACTCCAGATTGTCACTATAATGATTGTCACTCCAGATTGTTACTTGACCTGATTTCTTATATTTATCTTGCCGATAAATGGTGAGAGAAACCAAGTTCCGTTCAGACGAAGGGTTACAACCCCGGTCCTTGTTTGGTTTACGGGTTGTAACCTAGCTATCTGAATAGTCCCATGGTTATCTCATCGTATATCATCCTGGCATGCTTTTCCATATGTCCTATCTTTTAGTGATTCTATGCAAGATTGTCTTTTTATAATTACTCATCATGCTTTTCTTAAACTACTGTATTTTATTATGTAATTATACTTTTGTGCTAATTGCTGGTTTTAGTTCTTAAGTGAAGCCTCCTTTGTGGCACTTGCTCTTTCTGGGGTCTGACCCAACTGGTTTTGTATGGCCAGATACCGGAGCAGCAGCAAAGGATCTACCTGTCTTCCAGTCCGATGGTGGTCACCAGGTGTAACCAGGGCATCGAGTGGGTTTCTTTTGTTCTTCTACTGTAATATTATAAATTATTCTTTTGAGGCGTTTAGCCGACGAGCAAGTGTTAGCTCGATTGTACTTATTTACTGTCTGCCTACGGGCTGTAATATGATTGACAAGCCCCGGAGGTTGATCATGTATGACTGAACTCTTGCTAGTCCTCACATTTTGTAACGACTAGCTTCATGATCATCTGGATATGTAATGTTTGGGACGCCTTACAATTGTATATTTGGTGATCTGATATCTTGTGATTATTATTAGTTGGTTGAGATTGAGACAATAGGCTATTTTATGACCTTAAGAGACTGATGGATTGTAGTGAAACCCTCACATATCTAGACAGCCGTGACCGTATAGCGGTGTGGATTCCATTTCGTTATACGTAGCTGGCTATGTCTGCCCCTGCTCTCCAGTATTCTGGTTCTGGGGCGTGACATGGTTTAAGTGGTGGCCCATGCAGGTCTTGTTAATTAAGATGTGTGAGGGTTTACCGAATAGATGTCTCAATCAGTATTCGCCCTTGATCTCTGCTCGTATCCTCTTGATTCCTGAAAATTCTTGCCCTGATTACATGCTTGTATCGTTGATCTGTCCTGGTCCTTCCTTATTGTTTCCCTGTGTCGTCTTCCTCAGCGGCACTGCACCTGACCCTGCCGATCAGCAAGGAGGAGCACCTCCCGTGGACCAGCAGCAACCAGAAGATCATGCCCAGCACTCAGGAGCAGCCTCCCGAGTCGTACCTACTGGAGGAGAGCCGCCAGTTCAGCCAGTCCAGCCTGCAGATCCTGATGATGGCACTTTGGTGGGTCTTATCAGATCATTGTTAGCTTTCCAAGATCGTAGAGGCGATGCATTGCACCAGGCAGTGGAAGATGCTCTAAATAGAAGTGGACCCCGAGGGAACAGTGCGGTCAACAGTTTTAAGCGCCTGAACCCTCCATTCTTCGATGGCAGCGAGGATGCCATTGCTGCCGATGCTTGGCTACAAGATATAGAGGTGATTCTCGAAGCCGCGAAGACTCCAGAAGAAGAGAAGGTGGCTGTGGTGCGCCTACAGTTATTGGATCTAGCCCGCAGTTGGTGGGCCGCACAAGCAGTGGGATTGACAACACCTGTCCCCTGGGCAGTGTTTAGCGAAAAGTTTCCGACCAAGTATTATGATGCAGTGGCTCGGTATGACTTGCAGACCAGGTTCAGTAATCTTAAGCAGATGGGGAGGACAGTCGACGGATATGCGGCCGAGTTTTCCAGACTCAGTCGGTTTGCTCCCACCTTGGTGGCAATCGAGTTTGACAAAGCGCAGAGGTTCCAGCAGGGACTTCACCTAGAGATTATATTGGTAGTAGAATAGTTTGAGCATCAGACCTATGATGCGGTATTGCGAGCAGCAAGGAGGCACGAGTATACCTCCCAGAGAATAGTGGACAGGACTGGAGGTCGGAAGCGGTCCCATAGTCAGATGAATCAGTCTTCAGCACCAGCCCCGGCAGCTAGGGCTTTGACTATTGGAACTCCGAGGCAAGCAACCTCAGTTACGTCGGTCCAGTACTCAACCCCGACGTACCCTCAGCAGAAACAGAAGCAAGCACAGTCTTCCACCGTGGGCTGTTCTTATTGTGGGAAGCCTGGACACGTCGTAGCGGAGTATCGTAAGGCGTTGGGATTGTGTTTATTATGTGGAGCATCGGATCATAGGGTAGGGTCCTGCCCTTTCAGAGTTGATTCAGCATCGACAGTATCTAGTCCCTCGGTTAGGGGACCAGCACCAGCACCAGCCCCAGCACCAGTACCGGCACCAGTACCAGCTCCAGTTCACCAGCAATCGCAGTTCCCGTTCCCGAGGCCATTGCCGACTCAGGCCCAGACTTTCCAGCAACAGAACTCGCGACAGTTTGCCCTAGCCCAGGCTCAGATTCAGAATCGACCGAGAGGTATATGTGTCCTCTCATCTTACTTTTCTACCGTCATTATGCGGGGTACATGACGTATTTCATGTATCCTAATTACAACGGTATATCTCGGACCCGAGCCATATCCTGGGTCATTCGAAACTAGTTATTGGTACCAACCTTTTCGTATGAGGATAGGCCCGTGTCCCTGTTTGACCAAGGGGAGAGACCTCAAGCGCAAGACTATTAGTTTAGTTCATGTTGCTTGCGTTCATCGCTCCTTGGGAGAGTCGAACGTGGGAGTGTGAGGATGCTATCCGATCACGTTATCCCAATCGGTTTGGCTCGTGAGGTATAATTTCTTCCTTATACCTTGCACTTCGATTCCTTGCTTGCATGTATGATTGTATGATTGATTGGTAGCATAGATTGCTTGCGATAGTATAGCTTGTCCTTGCATCTCTAGCTCCTTGATTAAATTCCGAGGACGGAATTCTTTTAAGGTGGGTAGGATGTAGAGCCCCGAAATTCGTGATACGTATTTTATACGTGTTCGTATTTCTGACCTATATTTTTCATTTTTCTTGATTAGTTAATTATGGTTTATTTCATATTTAGCATTGTGGTTTAATTGTCATTTATTATTCATGAATTAATTCTGATTAATGGAGCTTGGTTAATTGAGTATTTTCTGGTCCATCCTGGCATTGCATTAGCTCGGTTTGGCCTAGCTTGGTTCGGGTTGGGCTTGGATTGGTTTGGCTTGGTTTGGGTTAGCATGAACCACTCCTACCTACCACCCTCTTCTCCTTTAATAGCAGCCACCAACCTTCTCTCTCCTCCCTAACTCTCATTTATTTCTTCTTCTTCTTCCTTCCTCTCCTTCTTCCACCGACAACACCATAGGCAAGTGCATCTTGCTCTCACTTGAGAACACATTTTGATGGTTCTGATGGCTTCCTAGCAGGATTCTAAACCACTTTAGAACTTGAAGATTTTCATTTTGGTGCATGAGTTTTTGTAGATCTAGGAAAAATGCTTTCTTGAAATTTTGAAGTTTTGATCTAGTTAACTTCTTCATTTGCAAGTTCTGATGGTTCCATGTGGTTGGGAATTTCCTTCTACCCAATTTTGACCTTTGAAACTTGGATTTGGACTTGTTTTGACCAAGTTATGAGCATTTGAAGTTTTGGGTTCTGCCATGGTGTTCTTGCTGTTTGGAGAAGACAGTGAGCAGTGTGCAGAGCTTCTTAGCTCACGCACACTGAGCTACGCGCGCTCTTTAGCGCTGCGTACGCAGACTTAGGTACGCTTCCTGTTGGAAACGTATCTCCTGTAGCGTGCGTGACTTTTCATGCAGCTGCTCCTTGAGCGTACGTGACTTTTCACCTACGCTGTCTCCTGTAGCGTGCGTGACTTTTCACCTACGCTGTCTCCTGTAGCGTGCGCAACTTTTCACCCACGCTGCTCTCTCAGCGTGTGTAACTTTTTTACCTACGCTGTCTCCCTTGAGTGTGCGTGACTTTTCATGTACACTGCTCCCCTTGAGCGTGCGTGACTTTTCACGTACGCAGCTCCCTTGAGCGTGCGTGACTTTGACGTACGCAGACTTGCGTGTGCCTTGGTACGCAGACTTGAGCGAGCCTTGCGTGCATGACTTTTGTCCGTACGCAGCCCTCATGCGTGCGTGACTTTTGAGCGTACGCAGCTCTCTTGACCCCTTGCTTAATCCATTGGCTCTTGGAGTTTTGGTCATATTTCTTTAATGCTTGGCTCTTCTATAGTCCTGTATATTGATATTTTATTAGATATTTTACGTCCATTTTATATCCTTACGCCTTTTGTCCTGAACTTGATAACCACGAATTTACTGGATATGTTTGGAATTGATAATTGAGCATGACCTGATAAGTGGCCCGTCATGGCGCACTCCTGACTAGTACACTTGATATAATAACCTGAATAGCTGTTGCGACGGCTACCTGACATGACATGCCATGTATAATTAATCCTGACACCGTGGACGATTGTGTTTGTACAAATGAACCCGTCTTGTCTTGCATCATGTCTAGGAGGGGACTCCTGAGTACTACGGTCAGGAGTACCTACGAAATTGGACTAAGGTTAATAATTAGTATAATTCACTAGTCATGAGGAGATGTTCCCCAGTTACAGGCGATCCCGTTATCCCGGCCGCAAATGTTTGGACTTGTAGCCTGCCGACGAGTAGGGCACATTTCTAGTCCACTGTTATATGGGGCACCCTGATTGTCACTTTAATGATTGAACTCTATTGTCACTATAAAGTATTGTTCTCTCTCTGATTGTCTCTCTAATAATTGAACTCTCTCTGAATTATCACTATAACGTTCGCCTGGATAACCTGGATAGCTGCAGGGCCTGTGACTACTTGGAGTATCTCATTGCATCTTGCTAGTAACTAGGATTGTGATAACCCTAGTTAGTTAATGTAGAAAGCCGTAGGCAATGATTGGCCGTGATTGCTTGGATGGAGTCTGGTCCAGTATAGTATTATCTAGAATTGATTGATCATAGGATTGTACCAGAATGATTGTATGATTGTCACTCCAGATTGTTACTATAATGATTGTCACTCCAGATTGTCACTATAATGATTGTCACTCCAGATTGTTACTTGACCTGATTTCTTATATTTATCTTGCCGATAAATGGTGAGAGAAACCAAGTTCCGTTCAGACGAAGGGTTACAACTCCGGTCCTTGTTTGGTTTACGGGTTGTAACCTAGCTATCTGAATAGTCCCATGGTTATCTCATCGTATATCATCCTGGCATGCTTTTCCATATGTCCTGTCTTTTAGTGATTCTATACAAGATTGTCTTTTTATAATTACTCATCATGCTTTTCTTAAACTACTGCATTTTATTATGTAATTATACTTTTGTGCTAATTGCTGGTTTTAGTTCTTAAGTGAAGCCTCCTTTGTGGCATTTGCTCTTTCTGGGGTTTGACCCAGCTGGTTTTGTATGGCCAGATACCGGAGCAGCAGCAAAGGATCTACCTGTCTTCCAGCCCGATGGTGGTCACCAGGCGTAACCAGGGCATCGAGTGGGTTTCTTTTGTTCTTCCACTGTAATATTATAAATTATTCTTTTGAGGCGTTTAGCCGACGAGCAAGTGTTAGCTCGATTGTACTTATTTACTGTCTGCCTACGGGTTGTAACATGATTGACAAGCCCCGGGGGTTGATCATGTATGACTGAACTCTTGCTAGTCCTCACATTTTGTAACGACTAGCTTCATGATCATCTGGATATGTAATGTTTGGGACACCTTACAATTGTATATTTGGTGATATGATATCTTGTGATTATTATTAGTTGGTTGAGATTGAGACAATAGGCTATTTTATGACCTTAAGAGACTGATGGATTGTAGTGAAACCCTCACATATCTAGACAGCCGTGACCGTATAGCGGTGTAGATTCCATTCCGTTATACGTAGCTGGCTATGTCTGCCCCCGCTCTCCAGTATTCTGGTTCTGGGGCGTGACAGCAGGAAAAAAAATGTAATCATGCTAGAGAATAAAATACAGGATCTGAAGAATAGCATAATGTAAAAGATAGACTGTAAGTAAATATCTACGATATATATAAAGAGAGAAAGTGCTAGTGATTCAGAGTACTGCATAAACATGTGAATGGCTAAGGACTGATTCATGATTACACTACTGGGAATTGATTCATGATTACACTACTTGGATTTATTCACATGTTCATTTATACTCCCCCATCCCCAATCAATACACAAGGATCCATTCAAGTTACGTTAAGATTCATGATTATACTACGTTGCCCATAAATGGTGATTCATGAATTGATTCGTGAAGGCTCGGTGATCATGAGGGTACATGAGTCACTAGCTGATTCCCGAAGATTCATGATAATAGAAGCATAAGATACGTGATGTAAGTGAAACACACATGAGACAAAAGTATCTGATGCTCCCGAGAAGGATAACATCTCATAAAGGGATCCATATAGTACCAATCTGTGTTCCAACTTGTCAGCATCAAGTAAGATAGTATAAAGCAGGAAATATAATCCTAAACATGATATGAAATGATCAGAGAATGTACTCGCCTGATAACCTAAACAGCTGATAAGTATAGGGAGGGTCCAACTGAAGCCACAGAGTCCTATTCAAAGCAATACAGGTTACAAGGTGTTCAAGTTGTAATAAATAAATCTCTACAAGCAATCTATTTTATCCTAGGTTCTTCTAAGTCAAAACAACTCTAGGTCAACTCCGATCAATAATCTAGTCAAACTAGGTCAAGTGTTGACTTACAGTTGACTTTTGGTCAACTGGTCAACTCTGGTCAAACTGGGTCAATTCTAGTCTAATTATTAAAGATATAACGTGTACTTCGTTATTCGTACGTCAAAACTTACGACACGCAAATCGAGATAAGATGATTAACGGTAGGGTTAATAATCTTATTATAGTGATCCACGTGTCCGTCTTGTCAATTTCAGCGATGTGAGATTACTGGAATTGATTGATCTCAGTTTCGTTGTACAAATCCCGAAATATGAACATTATAAGAATTAATTATTAATTTATTATAAAACGGTTAACTCAGAGAAATTATCAACAAACATTGTCGGACGATGAAATAAATATCGCCAACGTGTCCAGAATGGTCAAATTAGCTAGGATAGCCTACCCATCGGTCCAATTTGGACACAAGGGCAAAAAGGTAATTTTGGGTCAAAACGGTATCCGTGTCGGAGCCGTTTTGCACCGAAAAACGTGTAAGAAAACAAGTCTATAAAATATAACAAATTATATGTCCACGAAACCAGAATGACGATACGAACCCAACGGTATCTTCAGAATTGGATTCCGTTGACCCGATCTCAATTTGGTCCGTTGATAAGAACTTGGAATTTCGGTTTGCACGGAAATGCGTGCCGGAGCCAACGTTCTCAAAACTCAACAAACTACATGTCAACGAGTCCAGAATGACGATACGAACTCAACGGAATATCCGAAATTGGATTCCGATGAGCCGATCTCAAAATGACCCGTTGACCCGGATATTGGTATCCGACTTGCACCGAAATACGTGCCGGATCCAATGTCCTCCAAAACCTGGCAAATTATATGTCAACGAGTCCAGAATGACGATACGAACTCAACGCTATATCCGGAATTGGATTTCGATGAGCCGGCATCAAAAAGTCCTGTTGACCCGGACTGTGGGACCCACTTTGCACCGAAAAATGTGTCGGGGCCCAAATCCACCAAATCTAACAAATTTAATATAAAAACATGCCAGAACGACGCCATAAGTCTAATTGTGGTGTCAGAAATGAAATCTGGAGTCCCGTGTTCAAAAATGGAATTTTACAAGTTGAAAATTACGAATTCGGATGACCAACTTTAGCGTCGAATTCAACCAATCAAACAAGCTCACAATGAAACAAAACTGGAGGGGTATCAAGAGGGTTATACCAGCTTCGTACAAAAACTGGTAGCACGCCAAACGGAGCTGCGGTGGAGGAGGTACAAGTTGACGAAGTTGACCCCACAAAACTGTCCAAAATTAATATAATTTAAACAGTCAACTTGGTGGCCGATTTTGATATATCAAACGATAAAATCAACGGATGAAAATTGACAGGAGTGAAGGTGGATATACCGAGATTGCGATGGAGCGAAGAAATTGCCGATCCAATGGTCGGATTCTTGGGAAAACATGCGCGAAGTCGCTGCGACGGAACGCGGAATCTGGATCGTTTCCGCGCGCGTCACGACGGAACTTCGTACGAAACGCACGAATCGCCTCGACGGCGTGTCCTGGAGGACGGTGGCCGCCAGGGGAGAGTTCGTCGGAGTGGGGTACACCTGTGTGGGGGTCGCTGGAGCCACGGTGGCCGACGACGGTGCGCGGCCAGCGCTGTACGCGCGCGTGGCTTCGGTTCCCGGCCGCACTGTAGCTTGCTGCAGTTACAGCTGCGCGCTACTGGTGGCGGCACGGCGGTACGGCCACGGCGAGCAGTGAGGCGGCGGTGGTGCGACGGACTGGTGGAGGTGGTGGTTCGGCTTTGATGTGGATGTGGTGGAGGTGGCTATGGTGTTGATGGTGGTGTGTGTTATATGGAGAAAAAGGAGGAGGGAAGGAGGAGTCGACGGCCGAGCTCGGCCACGGCGGTGGAGGCCGGTGGCCGGTAGCCGGCGGCCAGGGAGGAAGAGTTGGGTTCGGCCAACTAGGCTGCTGTGTTGGTGTTGGTGTGGTTAAAATAAATGAGAGAGAAGAGAGAGAAAGAGAGTGAATAATTGTAATGAGAGAGAGAGAGAGAAAAAAAGCCAAGCCTAGATTTTAGGGCCGGCCAATATGGAGGGGGTGTGAGGAAAAGTTTACATGTAGGAATTAATGGGTAGGATTAAATGGGAGGATCCTATGGCTAGGATTTAATTAGCTAAAAATTGGGTCATTCCAATGGGTTTAATATCAATAGAAATTTCTATTAAATATAAAAATAGGTAGAAGAGTACTTGATATTTTTTAAGGGTAATGAGGCTAAGGATGATGGTGATGGAGAGTAACACGAAGCTGGCTGGACTTGGTGGAGCCGGATTGGGTCTAAATCCGACATTGTGCAAAAATCGAATAAAAATAGGTGTTGATGATCATAGGCAAATAAGTATCACATGGGGATTCCAATAAGTGGGACAAGTGTCGTACGGGTAGTAGGCTCAATGTGGGCCATGTCCATAATTGGGGCTGACAGGTTTTGGTCGACAGGGTACCCACAAATCAAGTTGGAAAATGAATGCGATACCGTGGGGTGAAATAAAATCGGGTCACGTGTCAGGAAAGTTGTACGAAGCGAATAGAGCACAAAATGGCGTGTCTGAGTGGGACAAGAAGGTCAAGGGTGAAGAGTGTCTCGAGTAGATCATGCATGATGAGTTGGTTTCAAGAAAATGACTGGTCTTTTGCTCCCAAATTAAAAGTCACGGTAACGTGCTAATAATGATCAAGGAAAAGAGTGGGAAAATTTATTAATAATCAAATGGTCTAAATCGACCCGAAGTTGTGCGAAGCAAAAAGAGTACAAGAGAACAAGTTTGGATGGGACACAATATATCGTCATGAAGGCAATCAAGTCCACTACAAAACTCATGAAGAAGATTTCCAGAGTTGAACATCCCTGACACTCCAAATATCAAAGGCACGAAAAAGCATATTTAAAGATAAATAAACAGAATAATTATTTATCGAAACTAATCAATCAGAAAATTTAAAATAAAAAAACAAAAAAAAACCCAAAATTCAGGGTGCTCACATCCTACCCACCTTAGAAAAATTTCGCCCTCGAAATTAAAATGTTCATACTCCCTCTAGGTCAAACCCCCCCCCCCACAATCAAGTCCCAGAACTTAAACAAATTATACCATCAAAAAGGACGGCATACAGGGTCATGGCATATGGTGGCAATGAAAGTCTCATCTAGGTATACTAGTCATGCTAACCGAAACCGTCATAGGGTATCAAAACACACAAGCAATCTAGGGTGCTAAACTAGAAAAGATACAAAAATAACAAATCATCAAAACTGTAAGGCAGTCTACCATCCTATATGAAAACTGGTACTTATCAAAAATAAAATGAGGTTAACTACCAATTATCTGTAAAAGGGTACTATTCAAGGAAAAATCAAAATCAAAAAGTTAAAGAATGAAAGTCAATGGTATTGGAATCCAATCACAATATATATATATATATATATATATATATATATATATATATATATAGCGTTAGAGAGGAAAAAGCTAGCATTATGTAAGGGTTATTTGGTTCATGTGTGTAGGGGTGTATGTGGACATGTTCATATGGTTAGATAGTAGGCATGTGTGTATTGTGAAATGTACATGAAAGTATAGGTGGATTTGGGTTTCAAAACAATAGCTATCAAGTTACACTACTCATGGCATATTGGTTAAACAATCTACAATGCACAACCTATTTACTCATAATATCCATGGCTAACCATATATATATATATATAAAGAGGTAGAGACTTAGTTATGTATCTATATACCTTGTAACATGTATGCATAAACTCTATATATATCTATACAGGTATATGAACATAACATAGAGAGGAAAGGTTAGGTTTACATGGCAGTGTATACTAAGTTAGGGTGTGTGTGTCCTTGTACAGGATATAGCTTAGTATTGAAAGGTTAAAACCGGTTTTAGTTCAACATTTACATATAAAATCTGAAAATAAGCTAACATTTAAACCAGTGCAATATTAACATAATGCAGTTTCAGAATCTAGGGGCTTGAACATCACAACCAACTTAATGCTCCTAACACAACCTAACATGATAATAAAACTCTAACATACTATCCACACATTTATCTATGCATACAGTTCAATATTACATATTAAATTTGGAAGTGAACTAAACATGGAAATTATTGTAAAAATGTTAACATGTATTCAGTTCTAAAATTTTGGAGAAATTCGAACATCAAACCAACCCAATGTTTATCACAACCTAACATGTAAGAATATGAAACCTAATTTATATCCCTACATACCACAATGTATATAGCTCAAAACATTACATTTAAAACAACAATTTGAACTAATATTTCAAATCCAATATGAAGGGTTAATATGCACACAGTCTTAGATTTGACAAATTCAAACACAAAACTCAACTAAAATTTTTTTTTGAATTGAAACCCTACGTATAACATACATGTGCAGTGATGTAAACATAACTAATAACATGAAATCTTTATTTGAATTACGAATTTAAACTGGAGAAGCAGAAAACTAGAAATATTGGGATTTTGACAATTTAAACATCAACAACATATTAATATGTATTTAGATAGGTGGGAAATCAAGTATAGCATGCATACGTGTCAGGCAAAGAGTCTGTGTCCACTATATATATATTCTCATATTCTAATATATAAAAAAATCAAATTCTATATCAAGACCAACATTTAGATTCCTACCAAGATTGCAAAGTAGGTGATTGGTGAAATCAAGACAGTTTTATTATTATTATCATTATTTAATACAATAATAATAGCAAGAAAAAATAACAATGAAATCTATTCTACTTATCTGTTTAAAGGAAGAACCATTTTGAAACCATAGCTATAATATCAAATCCAAGATAAGGTCTAGCAAAATCGTCGATTCATTGTATTAAGAAGAATTTCATAGTAAGAAGTTACACAAAGTTTATAAAAACAGCTAAAGCTACTCCTAAGTTAGATAATAAGAAACAAAACAAAACAAACAAATAACAATTTTTTTTGAAGGACTGAAATAAAGTAGAGAAAACATGTTCAAAAATATTTAAGGTAAAATCTGATAATCATATGCGTCTATCCACAATCATGGTACTCTAAATCCTCGTCATACTAGTAAGCAAGGCTACGATAATCACAGAGTCCTCGACTTAGGCACATACCTCTAGAATCATGGTATTTAACATTTTTGCGATGCCGCTAGCTTGGCTGCGAAAACCATAAATTCCCACACCCGAGAAATATATCCAAAATCAGCCTATATGTCCACATCATGCTGGCTAATGTGACTATAAAAGACTAGATTCCATAACTTAGATGACCTAGCCCATATAATTTCATCTTGACAAAAATTAATTTAAATCAACAATGAATACCCAAAAATCCAATTTATCAACGAACATCAAGATTCAAAAATGAACAAAAATCCTTCAAATTATATAACTACAAACTCGGATGCTATAGCTAACATCAAGATTCAAAATTCAACAATCTTCATCAAAATTAATAAATACAAACTCAAATTCAACAATAATCTATTAAAATCAAATTCAACAATCAGAAAGTAAAGATAAATCAAATCAAGGGAAGTGAGTTTTCAAATTGAAGTTAAAATAAGATTCTCAAGGGTCATCCCAGGAATCTCTCAAGGGATCCTAATTGTGATTGAGTACCTTCAAAAATATATCCTAATCCTATTGCAGGCTGTAGTGGTACTCTAGTTCGAATACCACTACACAAACTCGACCTGCATGGGCCACCACTAAAAATGTGTCACGATCCGCACCCTAAAGTAAGGGCACGAGAAGTGGGTACGTCCAGCCTACGTCGCAGTGTCGGCGGTAGAACGCTGTTCTAGGTCACAACATCTAACAATAATATGCTAAGCAGTTTATACTCCCCGAATGGGGGTGACATAGCAGATACAGTCTCAATCACATCTAAGGTAGAGCATAATGGAAGATAGATAAAACATGAAATCTAAAAGGGATACAGCAGATAGAAACCTAAGTGTCTAAGATACACAAACCCAGAAATACATCTCAAAGTTCAAATACAGTAATCCATAAAATAATACAACTCCAGACAACTAAATAACTATCTAAACAACCTCTAATGTTTCTCCTCTAGGCTAGCAGGCAACCTCCAAGCTATATGTAAAATTTATCAACAGGTCCAGTCAGGACAGGAGCGAGCACAATACATCTCAACAAGGCATAGTAGGAAAGGAAATGTAATCATGCTAGAGAATAAAATACAGGATCTGAAGAATAGCATAATGTAAAAAAGAGACTGTAAGTAAATATATACGATATATATAAAGAGAGACAGTGCTAGTGATTCAGAGTACTGCATAAACATGTGAATGGCTAAGAACTGATTCATGATTACACTACTGGGAATTGATTCATGATTACACTACTTGGATTTATTCACATGTTCATTTATACTCTCCCATCCCCAATCAATACACAAGGATCCATTCAAGTTACGTTAAGATTCATGATTATACTACGTTGCCCATAAAGGGTAATTCATGAATTAATTCGTGAAGGCTCGGTGATCATGAGGGTACATGAGTCACTAGCTGATTCCCGAAGATTCATGATAATAGAAGCATAAGATACGTGATGTAAGTGAAACACACATGACACAAAAGTATCTGATGCTCCCGAGAAGGATAACATCTCATGAAGGGATCCATATAGTACCAATCCGTGTTCCAACGTGTCAGCATCAAGTAAGATAGTCTAAAGCAGGAAATATAATCCTAAACATGATATGAAATGATCAGAGAATGTACTCGCCTGATAACCTGAATAGCTGATAAGTATAAGGGGGTCAAACTGAAGCCACAGAGTCCTATTTAAAGCAACACATGTTACAAGGTGTTCAAGTTGTAATAAATAAATCTCTACAAGCAATCTATTTTATCCTAGGTTCTTCTAAGTCAAAACAACTCTAGGTCAACTCCGGTCAATAATCTAGTCAAACTAGGTCAAGCGTTGACTTACAGTTGACTTTTGGTCAACTGGTCAACTCTGGTCAAACTGGGTCAATTCTAGTCTAATTATTAAAAATATAACGTGTACTTCGTTATTCGTATGTCGAAACTTACGACATGCAAATCGAGATAAGATGATTAACGGTAAGGTTAATATTCTTATTATAGTGATCCATGTGTCCGTCTTGTCAATTTCAGCGATGTGAGATCACTGGAATTGACTGATCTCAGTTTCGTTGTACAAATCCCGAAATATGAACATTATAAGAATTAATTATTAATTTATTATAAAAAGGTTAGACTTAGAGAAATTATCAACAAACATTGTCGGACGATGAAATAAATATCGCCAACGTGTCCAGAATGGTCAAATTAGCAAGGATAGCCTACCCATCGGTCCAATTTGGATACAAGGGCAAAAAGGTAATTTTGGGTCAAAACGGTATCCGTGTCGGAGCCGTTTTGCACCGAAAAATGTGTAAGAAAACAAGTCTATAAAATATAACAAATTATATGTCCACGAAACCAGAATGACGATACGAACCCAACGGTATCTTCAGAATTGGATTCCATTGACCAGATCTCAATTTAGTCCGTTGACCAGAACTTGGAAGTCCGATTTGCACGAAAATGCGTGCCGGAGCCAACATTCTCAAAACTCAACAAACTACATGTCAACGAGTCCAGAATGACGATACGAACTCAACGGTATATCCGGAATTGGATTCCGATGAGCCGATCTCAAAATGACCCGTTGACCCGGATATTGGTATCCAACTTGCACCAAAATGCGTGCCAGATCCAATGTCCTCGAAAACCTAGCAAATTATATGTCAACGAGTCCAGAATGACGATACGATCTCAACGGTATATCCGGACTTGGATTCCGATGAGCCGGCGTCAAAAAGTCCCGTTGACCCGGACTGTGGGACCTACTTTGCACCAAAAAACGTACCGGGGCCCACGTCCTCCAAATCTAACTAATTTTATATAAAACATGCCAGAACGACGCCACAAGTCTAATGGTGGTGTCAGAAATGAAATATGGAGTCCCGTGTTCAAAAATAGAATTTTACAAGTTGGAAATTACGAATTAGGACGACCAACTTTGGCGTCGAATTCAACCAATCAAACAAGCTCACAATAAAACGAAACTGGAGGGGTAGCAAGAGGGTTATACCAGCTTCGCACAGGAACTGGTAGTATGCCAAACGGAGCTGCGGTGGAGGAGGTACAAGCTGACGAAGTTGACCCCGCAAAACTGTCCAAAATTAATACAATTTAAACGGTCAACTTGGTGGCCGGTTTTGATATATCAAATGATAAAATCAACGGATGAAAATTGACAGAAGTGAAGGTGGATATACCGAGATTGCGACGGAGCAAAGAAATCGTCAATCCAATGGTTGGATTCCCGAGAAAACGTGCACAAAGTCGCTGCGACGGAACGCGAAATTTGGATCGTTTCCGCGCGCGTCACGACGGAACTTCGTACAAAACGCACGAATCGCCTCGACGGCGCATCCCAGAGGACGGTGGCCGCCAGGAAAGACTTCGCCGGAGTGGGGCGCACCCGTGTGGGTGTCGTCGGAGCCACGATTGTCGGCGACGGCGCGCGGCCAGCGCTGTACGTGCGCGTGGCTGCGGTTCCCGGCTGTACTGTTGCTTGCTGCAGTTGCAGCTGCGCGCTGCTGGTGGTGGTGCGACGGCACGGCCATGGCGAGTAATGAGGAGGCGGTGGTGCGACGGACTGGTGGAGGTGGTGGTTCGACTTTGATGTGGATGTGGTGGAGGTGGCTATGGTGTTGATGGTGGTGTGTGTTATATGGAGAAGAATGAGGAGGGAAGGAGGAGTCGACGACCGAGCTCGGCCACGACGGAGGAGGCCGGTGGCCGACGGCCAGGAAGGAAGAGTTGGCTTCGGCCAACTAGGCTGCTGTGTTGGTGTTGTTGGTGTTGGTGTGGTGAAAATAAATGAGAGAGAAGAGAGAGAAAGAGAGTGAATAATTGTAATGAGAGGGAGAGAGAGAAAAAGCCAAGCCTAGATTTTAGGGCCGGCCAATATGAAGGGGGTGTAAGAAAAAGTTTACATGTAGGAATTAATGGGTAGGATTAAATAGGAGGATCCTATGGCTAGGATTTAATTAGCTAAAAATTGGGTCATTCTAATGGGTTTAATATCAATAGAAATTTCTATTAAAGATAAAAATAGGTAGTAGAGTACTTGATATTTTTCAAGGGTAATGAGGCTGAGGGTGATGGTGATGGAGAGTAACACGAAGATGGCTGGACTTGGTGGAGCCGGATTGGGTCTAAATTCGACATTGTGCAAAAATCGAATAAAAATAGGTGTTGATGATCATGGGCAAATAAGTAGCACATGGGGATTCCAATAAGTGGGACACAAGTGTCGTGCGGGTAGTAGGCTCAATGTGGGCCATGTCCATAATTGGGGCTGACAGGTTTTGGTCGACAGGGTACCCACAAATCAAGTTGGAAAATGAATACGACGCCGTGGGATGAAATAAAATCGGGTCACGTGTCAGGAAAGTTGTGCAAAGCAAATGGAGCACAAAATGGCGTGTCTGAGTGGGACACGAAGGTCAAGGGTGAAGAGTGTCTCGAGTAGATCATGCATGATGAGTTGGTTTCAAGAAAATGACTGGTCTTGTGCTCCCAAATTAAAAGTCACGGTAACGTGCTAATAATGATCAAGGAAAAGAGTGGGAAAATTAATTAATAATCAAATGGTCTAAATCGACCCGAAGTTGTGCGAAGCAAAAAGAGTACAAGGGAACAAGTTTGGATGGGACACAATATATCGTCATGAAGGCAATCAAGTCCACTACAAAACTCATGAAGAAGATTTCCAGAGTTGAACATCCCTGACACTCCAAATATCAAAGGCACGAAAAAGCATATTTAAAGATAAATAAACAGAATAATTATTTATCGAAACTAATCAATCAGAAAATTTAAAATAAAAAAATAAAAAAAATAACCCGAAATTCAGGGTGCTCACATCCTACCCACCTTATAAAAATTTCGTCCTCGAAATTAAAATGTTCATACTCCCTCTAGGTCAAACCCCCCCATAATCAAGTCCCAGAACTTAAACAAATCATACCATCAAAAAGGACGGCATACAGGGTCATGGCATATGGTGGCAATGAAAGTCTCATCTAGGTATACTAGTCATGCTAACCGGAACGGTCATAGGGTATCAAAACACACAAGCAATCTAGGGTGCTAAACTAGAAAAGATACAAAAATAATAAATCATCAAAACTGTAAGGCAGTCTACCATCCTATATGAAAACTGGTACTTATCAAAAATAAAATGAGGTTAACTACCAATTATCTGTAAAAGGGTACTATTCAAAAAAAAATCAAAATCAAAAAGTTAAAGAATGAAAGTCAATGGTATTGGAATCCAATCACAATATATTTATATATATAGAGTTAGAGAGGGAAAAGCTAGCATTATGTAAGGGTTATGTGGTTCGTGTGTGTAGGGGTGTATGTGGACATGTTCATATGGTTAGATAGTAGGCATGTGTGTATTGTGAAATATACATGAAAGTATAGGTGGATTTGGATTTCAAAACAATAGCTATCAAGTTACACTACTCATGGCATATTGGTTAAACAATCTACAATGCACAACCTATTTACTCATAATATCCATGGCTAACCATATATATATATATATAAAGAGGTAGAGACTTAGTTATGTATCTATATACCTTTTAACATGTATGCATAAACTCTATATATATCTATACAGGTATATGAACATAACATAGAGAGGAAAGGTTAGGTTTATATGGCAGTGTATACTAAGTTAGGGTGTGTGTGTCCTTGTACAGGGTATAGCTTAGTATTGAAAGGTTAAAACCGGTTTTAGTTCAGCATTTACATATAAAATTTGAAAATAAGCTAACATTTAAACCAGTACAATAATAACATAATGCAGTTTCAGAATCTAGGGGCTTGAACAACATAACCAACTTAATGCTCCTAACACAACCTAACATGATGGAAATAAAACTCTAACATACTATCCACACATTTATCTATTGTCACAACCCGCACCCGGTTTTCGGATACGAGCTCGTGAGCAAGCCAGCTACGTATCGAGCGGACTCCAGCCCGACTCGAGTACGTATAAGCTGTCAAGGTCATGGGTATCATGTCTAATCTAAGCTATATCTCAATCCACATGTATCATATAAAACAAGAATGAACTAGTATGGGTTATGGTCTGCAGCCCATTAGTATATTGTTTGATTAGACTCCAAGAGTGATATGAGTCTATAAATAAACAGAGTATATCATGGTACTGAATATAAAGCACAAAAGGATAACGAGGAAATATCACAAGCAAATACCTGTATCATAGATCACAATCCTCTACCATCCTGCTCTGCTAACTAACTCCATGCAGTCGCTAAACCTGAAGAGATCATCAGGTCCTCAGAGGACTAGCAAGATACATAAAATATGCCTATCTAACAGTTTAATCATGCAATAATATACACTGGATATAAACAGGAACTAGACAGAAGACTGACAAGTGGCTACTGACAGGTAACTATGAACACGGATACAGGATCAAGTACGTATAAATAAGCTGCTGGTAGATTAATAGAAAACCAACCCTCGCCCCGATTGTGGACTTGCAGGTCAGTTTTAAGATAAGTCACCCTCGCCCCGATTGTGGACTCGCAGGTGCAAAGGCAACCCTTGCCCCGTGTGTGGACTCGCAGGTTGTGGGAAAGACAAAGGAATAGCAGTTCACTCACTCATACTTACAGATACGACTCAGTCAAGATATGGGTGAAGACACGACACGACCCAATCATGATACACGAGAGAACCAATCCAATATGAACTACAAGGCTAACCATGTACATAGACTATATCTATACTAGCAAGCACGATATACAAATCACAAGTAAATAAACAACTGATAAAACTGTATAATAATAGAAATATGCATGTAAACAAACTGTAGAGGTAGGCAAGGTATACTTGCCTGGTGGCAGCGCGAAGAATCAATAAATACCGTCAACTGGTACACCATAACGTCCAAGTCATCACAACTGTCTCCGAAAGCAGAAACAAACATCGCCAACATTCTCAGAATAGTCAAATTAGCTAGGATTGCCTGTTCTTAAGTCCAATTCTGGACACTGGGGTAAAACGGTAATTTCGGGCAAAAACGATGTCCGCCGTTAGACCCGTTTTGCACCGAAAAGCGTGCCAGAGTCAAAGGTCTCTAAAGTCGTCAAACTACATGTCTATGGATCTAATTTTCCGATACGAACCCAACCGTATGTCCAGAGTTGGATTCTGGCGGGCCGTGCACAAAATCGCCCGTTGAGTGGAACCATGGGGCCCGCAAAACGGTGATTTTGTCAGCGGTCTCAGAATTGGACCAAACATGGCATACGGGACCAGAAAAATGATACGGTTCTGTTGGCGCAAGTTTCGTCTCGATCTGACGAGCGTGCACAAAGTAATTGGAGAATTTACAAAGTGCACGATACGGTAAATTTCGACGGATACGCATAAAATTCGTTGCGCACACGCGACCAATTTGAATTTCGTCAAAGCCCACACGACCACGAAGCCGTTACACAGCTTTCGATGCCTACGGTGCGCGACCATGTCGCCCAGTTTGGCGGGACGCACGTCGTATCGGATGGTTTTTCAAGTTTTCGAAAACAGTTTTAACAAGTTTTTCGTAATTTTTGGAGATTGATTTCATCATGCATAATCAATGAATTTCAAAAATACAAAATAGGTTTCGATCTCCTATATGTTGTCTTTAAATCTATTCGAATGGGTTTCCAATTCGGTCGCTGGATTGGCTGTAAATCGCCTTCCAAAAGGGGGTTGGACTGTCATAAATGTTCTGTTTTGCAACCAAGTTTTTCGTCGACTTCGAGTCGACTAATCTGCCAACCTAAGGCATTTAAATTCGTACTACTTGAAGGAAAATAATTTTGTATATGTTGGGGACATACCCGAGAAAACGGTTCGTAAAACGATCGATCGATCGTTGCGAATCGTCGTTGTGAAATTGCTGCCACCCATGCCGCGAACTGCTGTTGTTGGCGCTGTCCTGTCACGCGCGTACGGTTCCTCCGCCGACTCCGGCGACTTGGCGGCGGTGCAGGGCCGCCGGGGTGGTCGCCAAGGTGTGGAGAAGGGTGGCGCGTGGCTCTGGTTGCGTGAGATTAGGGTTTGGGTGTTTGTTTCCTCTGCTATCTCTCGAATCATACGTATTTATATACCGCTTATGAACGGGGCTCGGTTTGCTCTGTTTAGAGCTCGGGATTACTCTGCTGAGTGCCCAGCTTGGTTTAGCACAGGCTGTGTGCTCGGCCTGGCTCAGCCTATGGGCCTGTTGGGCTGGGGAGTTGGGTTGGTTTTAGTTTATCCATTAGTGTGTGTATATATATATATACACACACACACACATAATACCTATGTATATTTATATACATATATATACACACATATACGTATAAATATATATTCATATATAAATACATAAATACAATATACAATATATATATTTATATATTATACACATACACCCATGAATACCTATGTATATATATATACATATATATACACACATATACATATATATATATAATATATTTATATATAAATACATAAATACACATATACAATATATATATATTTATATATAATACACATACACCCATGAATACCTATGTGTATATATATATATATATATACATATATACACACACACACACACACACACACACACACATATATATATATATATATATATATATATATATATATATATATATATATATAATATTTATATAATATTTATATATAAATACATAAATACACATATATAATATATATATTTATATATAATACACATACACCCATGAATACCTATGTATATATATATATATATATATATTTTTTTTTTGTATATATATATATTTATATATATATATATATATATATATATATATATATATATATATATATATATATATATTTTATATATATATATATATATATATATATATATATATATATATATATATATATATATATATATATATATATATATATATATTTTACATATATATACACACATATACGTATATATATATATAATATATTAATATATAAATACATAAATACACCTATATATATATATATATATATATATATATATATATATATATATATATATATATATATATATATATATATATATATAAACATTTACTAGTCCACTACACAAATCACGAAGTACGCACATGCATACAACACATCTATGGTCGTGAACGTCTTTGGTCGCTCTACAATCATTACATGGGCCCGGGTTTGGTTCGGGTCAAGTCTGGACTAGTCTGGCACGACCGGGTCACTTAAACGTCAAATAATATTAATAATGAATAATTAAACTATTTATAATTGTCACGTCACAACTTGGCCTGGTTTTCCTAGTTAGGACATCCCTATGGCTAGGTATCCCCGGGCATGGCTAGTACACTAGTCAAGGCACACTGCTACATCTCCCGTGCCATAAATCCTAGTCGTCTAGTACTTCAAAACTCAACCATGGCTAAAATCATCTACCATAATAATTAACTAAATAAATATTTATAAAATTCTAAAATCCCCATTTAAATCAAATAAATAAATAAATAAATATTTCAAAAAAAAATTTCGGGAAGGGGAGCTACATCTATACAAACAGTTCAATATTACATATTAAATCTGGAAGTGAACTAAACATGGAAATCAATGTAAAAATGTTAACATGTATTCAGTTCTAGGATTTTGGAGAAATTCGAACATCAAACCAACCCAATGTTTATCACAACCTAACATGTAAGAATATGAAACCTAATTTATATCCCTACATACCATAATGTATATAGCTCAAAACATTACATTTAAAACAACAATTTGAACTAATATTTAAAATCCAATATGAAGGGTTAATATGCACACAGTCTTAGATTTGACAAATTCAAACACAAAACTCAACTAAATTTTTTTTTGAATTGAAACCCTACGTATAACGTACATGTGCAGTGATGTAAACATAACTAATAACATAAAATCTTTATTTGAATTACGAATTTAAATTGGAAAAGCAGAAAACCAGAAATATTAGGATTTTGACAATTTAAATATCAGCAACATATTAATATGTATTTAGATAGGTGGGAAATCATGTGTAGCATGCATACGTGTCAGGCAAAGGGTCTGTGTCCACTATATATATATATTCTCATGTTCTAATATATAAAAAAATAAAATTCTATATCAAGACCAACATTTAGATTCCTACCAAGATTGCAAAGTAGGTGATTGGTGAAATCAAGACAGTTTTATTATTATTATTATTATTATTTAATACAATAATAATAGCAAGAAGAAATAACAATGAAATCTATTCTGCTTATCTATTTAAAGGAAGAACCATTTTGAAACCATAGCTATAATATCAAATCCAAGATAAGGTCTAGCAAAATCGTCGATTCATTGTATTAAGAAGAATTTCATAGTAAGAAGTTACACAAAGTTTATAAAAACAGCTAAAGCTACTCCTAAGTTAGATAATGAGAAACAAAACAAAACAAACAAATAACAATTTTTTTTTTGAAGGACTGAAACAAAGTAAAGAAAACATGTTCAAAAATAGTTAAGGTAAAATCTGATAATCATATGCGTCTATCCACAATCATGGTACTCTAAATCCTCGTCATACTAGTAAGCAAGGCTACGATAATCACAGAGTCCTCGACTTAGGCACATACCTCTAGAATCATGGTATTTAACATTTTTGCGTTGCCGCTAGCTTGGCTACGAAAACCATAAATTCCCACACCCGAGAAATATATCCAAAATCAGACTATATGTCCTCACCATGCTGGCTAATGTAACTATAGAAGACTAGATTCCATAACTTAGATGACCTAGCCCATATAATTTCATCTTGACAAAAATTAATTTAAATCAACAACGAATACTCAAAAATCCAATTTATCAATGAACATCAAGATTCAAAAATGAACAAAAATCCTTCAAATCATATAACTACAAACTCGGATGCTATAGCTAACATCAAGATTCAAAATTCAATAATCTTCATCAAAATCAATAAATACAAACTCAAATTCAACAATAATCCATCAAAATCAAATTCAACAATCAGAAAGTAAATATAAATCAAATCAAGGAAAGAGAGTTTTCAAATCGAAGTTAAAATAAGATTCTCAAGGGTCGTCCCAGGAATCTCTCAAGGATCCTAATTATGATTGAGTACCTTCAAAAATATATCCTAATCCTACTGCAGGCTGTAGTGGTACTCTAGTTCGAATACTACTACACAAACTCGACCTGCATGGGCCACCACTAAAAACGTATCACGACCCGCACCCTAAAGTAAGGGCACGAGAAGTGGGTACGTTCAGCCTACGCCGCAGTGTCGGCGGTAGAACGCTGTTCTAGGTCACAACATCTAACAATAATATGCTAAGCAGTTTATACTCCCCGAATGGGGGTGACATAGCAGATACAGTCTCAATCATATCTAAGGTAGAGCATAATGGAAGATAGATAAAACATAAAATCCAAAAGGGATACAGCAGATAGAAACCTAAGTGTCTAAGATACACAAACCCAGAAATACATCTCAAAGTTTAAATACAGTAATCCATAAAATAATACAACTCCAGACAACTAAAATAACTATCTAAACAACCTCTAATGTGTCTCCTCTAGGCTAGCAGGCAACCTCCAAGCTATATGTAAAATTTATCAACAGGTCCAGTCAGGACAGGAGCGAGCACAATACATCTCAACAAGGCATAGTAGGAAAGGAAATATAATCATGCTAGAGAATAAAATACAGGATCTGAAGAATAGCATAATATAAAAGAGAGATTGTAAGTAAATATCTACGATATATATAAAGAGAGACAGTGCTAGTGATTCAGAGTACTGCATAAACATGTGAATGGCTAAGGACTGATTCATGATTACACTACTGGGAATTGATTCATGATTACACTACTTGGATTTATTCACATGTTCATTTATACTCCCCCATCCCCAATCAATACACAAGGATCCATTCAAGTTACGTTAAGATTCATGATTATACTACGTTGCCCATAAAGGGTGATTCATGAATTGATTCGTGAAGGCTCGGTGATCATGAGGGTACATGAGTCACTAGCAGATTCCCGAAGATTAATGATAATAGAAGCATAAGATACGTGATGTAAGTGAAACACACATGAGACAAAAGTATCTGATGCTCCCGAGAAGGATAACATCTCATGAAAGGATCCATATAGTACCAATCCGTGTTCCAACGTGTCAGCATCAAGTAAGATAGTCTAAAATAGAAAATATAATCCTAAACATGATTTAAAATGATCAGAGAATGTACTCGCCTGATAAACTGAACAACTGATAAGTATGGGGGTGTCCAACTGAAGCCACAGAGTCCTATTTAAAGCAACACAGGTTACAAGGTGTTCAAGTTGTAATAAATAAATTTCTACAAGTAATCTATTTTATCCTAGGTTCTTCTAAGTCAAAACAACTCTAGGTCAACTTCGGTCAATAATCTAGTCAAACTAGGTCAAGTGTTGACTTACAGTTGACTTTTGGTCAACTGGTCAACTCTGGTCAAACTGGGTCAATTCTAGTCTAATTATTAAAGATATAACATGTACTTCGTTATTCGTACGTCGAAACTTACGACACGCAAATCGAGATAAGATGATTAACGGTAAGGTTAATAATCTTATTATAGTGATCCACGTGTCCATCTTGTCAATTTTAGCGATGTGAGATCACTGGAATTGACTGATCTCAGTTTCGTTGTACTAATCCCGAATTATGAACATTATAAGAATTAATTATTAATTTATTATAAAAAGGTTAGACTCAGAGAAATTATCAATAAATATTGTCGGACGATGAAATAAATATCGCCAACGTGTCCAGAATGGTCAAATTAGCTAGGATAGCCTACCCATCGGTCCAATTTGGACACAAGGGCAAAAAGGTAATTTCGAGTCAAAAAGGTATCCTTGTCGGAGCCATTTTGCACCAAAAAACGTGCAAAAAAAAAAACAAGTCTATAAAATATAACAAATTATATGTCCACGAAACCAGAATGACGATACGAACCCAACGGTAACTTCAGAATTGGATTTCGTTGACCCGATCTCAATTTGGTCCGTTGACCAGAACTTGGAATTTCGGTTTGCACAAAAATGCGTACCGGAGCCAACGTTCTCAAAACTCAACAAACTACATGTCAACGAGTCCAGAATGACGTTACGAACTCAACGGTATATCCGGAATTGGATTTCGATGAGCCGATCTCAAAATGACCCGTTGACCCGGATATTGGTATCCGACTTGCACCGAAATACGTGTCGGATCCGATGTTCTCCAAAACCTAGCAAATTATATGTCAACGAGTCCAGAATGACGATACGAACTCAACGGTATATCCGAAATTGGATTCCGATGAGCCGGCGTCAAAAAGTCCTGTTGACCCGGACAATATGGAGGGGGTGTGAGGAAAAGTTTACATGTAGGAATTAATGGGTAGGATTAAATGGAAGGATCCTATGGCTAGGATTTAATTAGGTAAAAATTGGGTCATTCCAATGGGTTTAATATCAATAGAAATTTCTATTAAATATAAAAATAGGTAGAAGAGTACTTGATATTTTTCAAGGGTAATGAAGCTGAGGGTGATGGTGATGGAGAGTAACACGAAGCTGGCTGGACTTGGTGGAGCCGGATTGGGTCTAAATCTGACATTGTGCAAAAATTGAATAAAAATAGGTGTTGATGATCATGGGCAAATAAGTAGCACATGGGGATTCCAATAAGTGGGTCACAAGTGTCGTACGGGTAGTAGGCTCAATGTGGGCCATGTCCATAATTGGGGCTGACAGGTTTTGGTCGACAAGGTACCCACAAATCAAGTTGGAAAATGAATACGACACCGTGGGGTAAAATAAAATCGGGTCACGTGTCAGGAAAGTTGTGCGAAGCAAATGGAGCACAAAATGGCGTGTCTGAGTGGGACACGAAGGTCAAGGGTGAAGAGTGTCTCGAGTAGATCATGCATGATGAGTTGGTTTCAAGAAAATGACTGGTCTTGTGCTCCCAAATTAAAAGTCACGGTAACGTGCTAATAATGATCAAGGAAAAGAGTAAAAAATTAATTAATAATCAAATAGTCTAAATCGACCCGAAGTTGTGTGAAGCAAAAAGAGTACAAGGGAACAAGTTTGGATGGGACACAATATATCGTCATGAAGGCAATCAAGTCCACTACAAAACTTATGAAGAAGATTTCCAGAGTTGAACATCCCTGACACTCCAAATATCAAAGGCACGAAAAAGCATATTTAAAGATAAATAAACAGAATAATTATTTATCGAAACAAATCAATCAGAAATTTAAAAAAAAAAAAACAACCCGAAATTCAGGGTGCTCACAATCGAGAACGTCAAGTAAGGGTCACCGAGGCTCAGGGGTTCGCCTGGATTGGAGGGCTCAGGTTCCCGAGTAGTTTACAAGGATTATGAAGAAGATATATGAATTGATTATATGTTTATATCTATAGATTTAAAATCTAATTTTAGGATTGATTTGGATTAGGTTAGATGGAGAGAATATATTAGGGATAAATCTTAAAATGATTTGATTATTTGATTCAAGCGAATCAGAAATTAAATTGGGAATACTGTTTTGAAACCCCAGGACCCCCTTCCCTATTTAGCACCCATACTTGACTACCCGGCCGAGCATGTTTATATAACGGAGAGAGGAGTCACCTCTCAGTCGGCGAGGCCTCACTTCGGAACAACAACAACATTAACAGCCCCCCTTAATCGCCGGGGTGGGGCTCAGTCAGTGGCTTCATTAACTCAGTAACTCGTGTTATCGCTTCGTACAGTCAGTCGCTCGGAGTCTCCTCTGCGTAGTCCTGACAGTAAAACCAGTGGTACTGGAAAGTGAGTTCGGCTTGCAGCTCTTCACCCATCCCCTCCAGTGATCCCCTTCGGGTCTCACTTACGTGGCCCTGGGTTAGGCTCGAGTCGGGGAGAAGCATTGTTCATATTTGAATTTAATTTTTTTTAAATATATACTATTTGCTAAAAAAATCCCAATAATTTAAAATAATCCTAATAGATTAAAGAAATCAATAGAAAATATTTTCTAATAAAATAAATTTTTAATATATTTTTAACAACATACATAAATATACTTACGTAACATGTATGCATATGTAGTATATTATATTTATTTCATTTTATAAAATATATTATGCATACACAGAATTTTATATATACATAGTGTGATAAATATTTTTTAAATGAACTATAAATAATAATAATAATAATAATAATAATAATAATAATAATAATAATAATAATAATAATAATAATAATAATAATAATGATAATATGATATGATAAATACTTGGGTGATACATCATATGCTAACATATATTCATTCATCATTTCTTTAAGAAGAAAATTTATATACTAAAATACCCATAGCTTTATATATATATATATATATATATATATATATATATATATATATATATATATATATATATATATATATATATATATAACTCATTTCATAGTAAATCAAAATAATGTAACAATTTTTTTGGGGGTTTACAGTTACTAAATCAAGACTAGACACCTACAATCACCCCATCCAACCTGATGAGAGGGTGTTGACCCCATGTCACCTCAACTGGACTCCATGCATGTCACTTTGCGATAGAGTTCCTATTCTCCTATGCTACTGTTTCCAATCCCCTGAGATACTTTTTATCTTCCTTCATCTCCATCTCCTCGACCGTCATGTCGAAGCTAGCTACCATGTATAGCATCTCCTATCCAATTGGGATCATACGAATATCAAAAAAATTGGACAATCTGCCTCACTGCAAGTCTTGGTTGCTGTCCCCGACTTTCGTCATCTACCAATACGTGGTACCATTATGTCGAGCTTCTTCACCTTGGCTGGCCCGACCAAGCGGACTGTGCGGTCCTTCTGAGATTCGAACTCATTAGCCTATCCATATTCGTGTCCGACACTAAATCTCTTCCGTATACATGCATCCTCGAGCAGAATATCATGCATTGTGCATGCAGTCGATGATCCAAGCTCCCACAAAACTATGTGAATGGTGATATACCTACCTCTGATTGAGTTTGCTATAAACCTTGATCTCATTCCTGGCCATGAATTGCTGAAAATGATATTGCTCTATGAAGCTTTAGTAAAACATCCGTCCCCAAATTGATCCGTAGAATAACCACGATATATAGACCGATCATCTCTCATTTGACCGACAGAATGACCCTCAGTCTTTGGTGTAGAAGCATGAAAAATCTCAGCTGATGACATTCCTTCGCTACAGAGCAGATGATACAAAGGCTCAGCCCAAGTGCTAAAAAGACAAAACAAAAGATATGTAAAGAAGTCCCATATGTGTCACGTCTACCAAAGTCTGGTACAGACACATCGAGACTACATAAAACAGACTAATTCTGTTCGTCTACAAAGGATCTGGTACAGATTCGACAGAGCCTAGAAGGGTCTACAAGGGATTCGATCTTCGTCAAAGCGCAGCCCTTCTTCTTCATGCCAGAAGATTGACCTCCATCGAGGCATATTCTGATATTTTATGGGCGCAACCTCCCAGAAGCATATCAGCCACTCGGCCAAAGTAAGCATCTTCCTGAAGCAGTCATTATCCCGAGCCTTCAAAGAGCGCAACAGGTCGCAAAGTCCTGAATGGGAAGGACATAGCACAACCTGGTCGTCAAGACCTCGAAGATCCCCAGAAGTTGCCGTGAGTTGAACTCCCTAAGGAGGATATTTATGTACTTCTTAAAGGCAGCGATGGCTCCTTCTACACAGAGTTCTTCTATAAGAATATGGCTCCTATAAACGAGAAAAGTCTTAACCAGTAGCCAACTTATACAAGGCCGATCGCCGTTCGAAGTTAAGTTTGGATCTCGCATGGTAGTGAAGGATGCCCAGAAGAAGACAACGACTCTTCAGAGGAGAACTTCTCCTTTATAGGACCGAGAATGGCCCAGTGTGCATGCCACATGGCCGACGGTCATAATTCCCGTATTAATAGGTCGAACCTAAGACTCAACACGATGAGTGTCAGTCTTAGACCCTTGGAATTCCCATATTATGGTGGCAATTAAGTAGGAAGTCCTTAAGAACGGGTATTTATCGCTCTGTATTCCATAAGCCAAAGCCTTCAAGCCAGAGGCGCAGCTACTCGCCTGCGCCAACCTCAGAAGCAAGATGGTGGTAGGCCCTGCCCTTTTATTTACTTCAGAAACTATTGTCTTCACTCCGGAGGCACAGCTACCTGCCTACGCCAACCCCAGACACACAGGGTGTTATACCCTTTCCTCCAAAGCCAATGCCTTCAAAGTTCAGAGGCGCAACTACTTATATGCGTCCACATGAGACGCACGATGGTGATATGTTCACACCATCTCCATTCCCACGGTGCAGTCATTTGCTCCGATCTAGAAGCTTAAGTCCCTTCTCTACAAGAGACTTGGGAACTCCCACTACAACCAATACAAGTCAGCCTGTCGCTCTAAAAGCACAGTAACCTCGCCAACCTGAAGCACAAGTCTACTCGTTGCCTATTGCACATTGACTCTATTACTCCAAAACACAACTTCATTCTTGCTTTAAATGCATAGAAGTCTCGTCATCATTCGAAGCCAAGTCCACTCGTCGTCTGAAAGCATAAAGGCTCCATCGTCTCCAGAAGCACGGTCTACTCATCGCTCCAGAAGTACTGTAGTACTTAGTCCTCACTAGAGGCACAAAAAGCATAGGTCCACTCCAATTGGTTTGATTAAACTGCCTCTTACAGAAAAGATTAAGATTAAATCATGATTGATATCATATCAGATTGATTTAAATCTTAGACGAGGATCAATTAGACTCCAAATCTAGGATGAAATCCTAAGATTTACTCGGCTGTATCCGAGCAAGCAAATTAGCACACGCTACGTGTCACCTCCTACGGTTTGTAGGACCGATTGTAGGAACGAGTTGTAAAGCGCAATACTCTAGAGGGGGGTGAATAGAGTAGGCAGCGGAAATTAACTATTTAAAAAGTTAGTAACAAGATCACAGATAATATATCACAGATATGTAAATAAAAAGTAGAGAGTAGAGAACAAACGCAAACACAAGGATGTATACTGGTTTTCCTCTGTTGAGGACTAGTCCAGTCGGAAGAACTCTAGCTTCCAGTTGAATCCACTATGGAAAATAACACAAGTTTTCATCCGAAGATCTTGCAACTTCTACAACACGGGCTTTGATCCGAAGTACTCGACCAACTTCAATTGTGAAGTGTGTAACTTCAACCAAGCCTCCGATTACAACCACTCTGAAACTTCTAGACCGTACCGTACTGGCAAATCGACTAGAGGATTGTAACTGGCTTGGGATTTGAAAATGAGAGCTCAGAATACTTTGGAAGAAGTAGTAGGCTTATAGAGAAGAGATATGAAAGTGAATGAGTGTGTTGAAATGATCGAAATCCTTCTCTATTTATAGTTTTTTCCAAAGGCAGAATTCTGACAGAATTCGGGCAGAATTTGGACAGAACTCTATGAAAAAATCTCGGTAGGATCCGTAACTGCAGGAAGACCAAGTTCAAAAAGCAACGTTCACTAACTGAACTCTGGCCGATCTCTGGCCAAATTCGGGCCGAACTCTGGCCGAATTCTCCTGGAGTTCTGTTGGAGTTCTGTCAGGGTTTTGCAAACTGGTTTTTGGGCTTTTTGAAAAGTCAAACAGTTAGGAAGTAGTTTGGGCTTTTGTAAGTGGGCTTGTTTTCAAAATGAAAGGGTATTTTGAAAACGTTTCTTGGGTAGCCTATTTGCCAGTACGATGCAGTTTACATCGTATTCCTAGACTCAATAAATATGCAAAATACATTGATGAAATAGGAAAACCAAGATCCCTTTGATGATGCCTTTCTTTAAATATTTGAGCTGACTTGAAGACGCCTTTTCACTGACGGCGGTCGTCCAAAGATAAACAGATCTAAAAATCTGAATACCTTTCGGTTCAGAGAAATCTTCTTGTATGACGCCATCTTTGGCCCATCAATAATTCTTCATTGCATATGTCCTGGTTTGATCATGTTTGATCATGCTTACAGCATGTCTTGAAATACATGTTAGACAAACAAACCACTATGATATAGAGAACATTTAGAGCAATATTGATATAAGGACAATGCTAAGTTTAAGTAGCAACATGATAGTGATTACATGATTTGTGACGTCGATATGTTAAACTTAATTGATTAGCCATATTCAAAAACATGATATAATCATTGGGCTAACAATCTCCCCCTTTTTGATTATGGCAAATCCTTTAAGTTTAATATATACAATAGATGCATGTATCACTAATAAACACATAATACTAGAATATTGTGTGCTAACTTAAACTTATTTCTCCAACTTAAACTTATTTCTCCCCCTTTGACATGATCAAAAATAAGCTCTCCCGTAATTAGAGCTAAAATGAACTCAAGCATAAGAGGAAAGCAAAAATAATCATGATCAAGGATTAGGAGAACAGTGTAATGACAAGTGTAGAAAATTGCATAAAATGCATAACTAAAGAATAAAAACTTGTCAAAGCACAACATAGTTGGTTGAACTTAAAAATATTGAAATCAATCAATACATAGTTTACCAACTAGAAATCCAAAAATGAAATATGTTTTGAATGTTATTTGACCAAAAAAAATCTATCAAAATTGTAGGGAATCAATCATTGGTCATAAATAAATCATGAGGAATAGAAATCGCAGATCTAAATAAAAAAATATAATGAGACTTTCAACAATGATCATAAAAAAATAAGATTCATAATTTGCCCATACAAATTAGTGAATCATTCCATAAAGAGTATAATCATCGAAAAAGAAATCAAAATAAATATACTAGGATCTATACAAAATCTATACCAAAGTTCATGCATTTGAATTCAATTACCTTAGCATGATATATGAATATCCATTAGATAAACATGAAGGTAAAGAAGACAAATATTTGAGAAGGAAAAATTCAGTCGACTTGAATGCTCCTCCGCAAAGAATGATCAGTCTAATATAGATAATCAAGAACTTTAAGATAACATCTAAATAAGAAATGCCAAATTAGTTTTAAACTCAATCAAATAAGGATAATTAAATATATCAAATTAATTTTGGCAGGATAACTTATAGAAACTCAAAAATGAGAGAATCAAAAATAAACATTAAAATCATATATTCTCTTATAAACTCAATATAAATCCAAATATTATGAACAACTCAAGAAAATATTTTAAGTAAAAGAATATATGTCCATGATGAACTAGGTATACCACATATTAAGGACATAAAATAATTGAAACAATTAATTTGCTCCCCCTTAAAATATGCGTATATAGTTCAAAAATAATTTATATGCATAAAATAGATAAAAGAAATAATCACAAGATCTAAGGGATATCCAAGATATGCATCTTTTCTTTCCTTTGATCAAATGCATATAAAATTTCAAACTCAAAACAAATATCATCTTTAGGCCAGAAAAAGAAATATCCAATAAATAAACGCTTAAAGATGAAGAAACAAAATATGTATCTTTAATATATATAAAAGAAATATTTCAAGACATTAAAAGATTTTGAAAACTGTCTTTAATAATAACATTTGAGTACCGGACAAATCAATACAAAAGAAGTCAAAAAGACTTTTCAAAAAAAATAGAATTTATTATAAAAAATTGTCTTAATAAATGGTCGAATGCGTCCATTTAGTCCTTAGACTGAAGGCTGTCGATTCGAATCAAGGAAATAATTTCATAATAGAATCCATAAATCATAAATAAATCCATTATAACCTGATAAATGTCCAAAGAAAAATGTATTCTAGATATATGGCATGTCAAGGGGATAATTGACTTGAAACAATTAACTGCTCCACCTTTACATGGCTATATCCAAAAATAATAATATAGATAAAAAATTTAAAAAATAAAATTTAGAGACATATTTTCGAAAGTAGAAAACTAATTCAAAATATTAGGTCTTCTTATCAAAGTTCATTTCTTCCCTTTTAAAGCCTTAGCACGGTGTTCACTGACAACCGTAGGGTTAAAGAAAAGAAACGCTTTGAGAAAGAGATTCAATTTGCATGACTTCTCCCCGCAAAGAATTACTGTTATAGACAGTAAGTAACTTGTATAAGAAGATAATAAATAAAGCTCAAAAAAATCATGAATATTACGAATATTACACAAGCTAAAGATGAAATCACAATACCATAATATTCAATGAGTAGTCACGAATACGAAAACAATCATCTTTAGACAAAAGAAAAATATTCATTAAATGAACATTTAAAAATAAAACAGTCAAAAGATATTTCAAATTAGCATGATGAATAATCATATAAGTCAAAAGATGACATAAATTGATCTATGCTATAGAATCTCACAATCGACAAGATAGATCAATATATGCTAATTTTGTGAAAATATAAAGAGAGGATATTATTCATCAAATCTAAAATTCAAAATCCATCAGATAATAATTACAATTAGATCTCAATAAATCTTTAGTTTATAAAGCGTTGATCAATCTTGGGTTAGCTGTAGAGGTACTGTCCCAGCTAACGGAGGTTCACCGGGGAACACTTAAGTACCGCTTCGCTTCGACCGTAGTCGTGGTGACAGACAGACCCTTTGTAGGTTGTACCCGAAACAAATCTCTTCTTTAATAACCGAGGATTTAAGAATAATTAGTGCAATATGAAATCAATTATATTCTATGGACTTAAAAAAATCTTAGAACAATGTAGCATACGGCATAAGATGTATCAATTTACATTTATCCATATGTGCTACAAAATCATTGGGTAACAATAAAATATAAATATTTGTAAATCAAAATGTAGGACCTAGATGCGTTGATGTATTCTGGAACCTAGGAGATTTGACAGCACCTTGGATCCAGAACTAGATAATAGTTGCAAGTACACCTTAATAAATCTTAAGTCTATAAAGTATTGATCACTTCGGGTTAGCTGTAGGGGCCGGTTCCCAGCTAGCGTAGTCCGAAGACTAGTGCACCGTGTCGCTTCAGGCTATTTACACCTGTATGACAGAAGGACCCTTTCGGCTTATTCCCAAAATGATTTCTACTCTTAAGAACTTAGATTCAAAGGAATATATGCAGTATCATCGAACATCGTCGAAATCCAGAATCCTTAAAAGTAAAATAAGTAAATACCCAAAGAATGGTTTATCAAGATTAAGATATTAAAAATATCATGTATCAAAATGACAACCAAAAAGCCAAGAAAATATAATTAAAAGAGGCTTTGAGGAAGAAGCTAATAAAGAAAGTACATGAATTTGTCCAAAGTAATCAATAGCTGATGTATGAGATAAGCACAAGTTTAAAAACTACTTTTCTAAATAATATAATATAGAACTTGAACTTACTCATATATCCCCATAAAGATATTTATACAAAAATATAAGAAACATGTCAGCAATATATGAATGATAATGCATTATACATGTATCATTAACAAGCATCAAAAACATGCATAAATAAACTTTAGACAAAGATGTAATTGATTCATAAGAAGTTAATCAAAATAATTAAAATATGAGAATCAATAGTAAAGTATATTATGCAAGCACAAGGTTAACATAAAAATATATATATACTTTTCAAAATAGGAGACTTGTGCTAAACATACATACTCACAAAATACCAATCAAAGTAAATATAACATGTTAAAGATAAATCAGTAAGAAGTGACCATTAAAAAATATTAAATACAGAGAGTCAAAAAATATTAACCAAAAAAAATTAAGCTCCAATAGACTAGAGTGGTATGCATGCTTCAAGGATAAAAATTAAGAGTAAATAGCATACATAGACAAATGTGTCACACTAATGGAAAGTGAGTAAAATACCGTATAGTGTGAACTAAACATTTAAGCTAAACATCTAGTCAAGCTAGGTTTATAGCTCACATAGATTCAAACAATAAACAATTAAAAGATATCAATGAAAGCTAATAGCCAGAGATCAATAAGAACATGCTAAATATTGAAAACTATTTAGAAAGTATGTTACCGAAGTGGTTCTAGTGACCACACTTATGTTAGTGCAATTGCTTGGATGATGACCTTTGTAGCTTTGCAATCACCAACATGTTCCATGGTTCTATTTGATATGAGAAGCTTCACCTGCAATATTAGGTGAAGACTTTGGTATCCAATACTTGGATCCATATTTGTTAGCTTTGGGAACCCATTTGCACAAGTTCATATCAACTAGTTTTCTAATCTGACAATGATTAGAAACATGTCCATTCATACCACAATAATGACAGAAAGAATTAATATTAGTACTATGTGTAGTAGTATGAGAATGTGCAGTAGTGTGATATGATGTGTATGGATACTTGTAATAGAAAGCATGGTTGTGTGAAGCTTTAGCTTTGCTTGCTTCCTTTCTAAATGATCTGTCGTGTGTGACTTTGTGATGTGCTAAGTGTCTTGTGTTAGACTGAGTCGTAGGTTGTACTACCTGCTTTTCCAGTCTAATCTCTAACTTTTTAGAGTTAGCACAGATCTCATCATACTTAGCAGAGAGAGCATCAATTCTACATGAAGCAATAGAATACTTCTTCTTTTCTGATTCTAATTCCTCCTTAAGTTTAGCATTTTCTTGAGTGCTTTTCTCAATGCAATCAAGTGCCTCATGCAATCTAAACTCAAGTGTAGATATCTCAATAGAATTATCAGAAGTAGAAGTATCTCTAGCATCATTCAATAAGCAAGTAAGCTTTTTAATCTCATGCTTATAGGATAGAATATCCTTTCTAGCTTGCTTATATTTATCTAATACTTTCTTGTGTTCTTCTAACAGATCACTGAAAGCATCAGATAAATTATCATAAGAAAATTCACTCTCTTCAGAAAAGGAATTATTTTGTACCTCGTTAGATAATGCCATTGTGCATAAATTTGCAGCTTGATGAGGTTTTTCTTCTTCTTCTTCTTCTTCTTCTTCTTCTTCTTCTTCTTCTTCAGACTCGCTTGCTTCGCTTTCACACCATATGCCCGATGATCTTCCTTCATTTGATTGTTCGAAGTGACTCTCCTTTCTTGTAGTAGTACAATCTTCTTGGATGTGGTCTATCTTCTTGTAATTGTCACATACAAGCTCTTCTTCGTATAAGGGATTATGCTGTACCTTAAATCCCAATTTCGTCATGTACATATTTGTATCATTATGAACTATCCTTCTCTCTGGAGTTGCTAGCTTTGCTTTCATACCTGCACTCATAAGTAGCTTCAAGAACTTTCCAAATTTTATGAGATGTTGTGCAAGTAGAAATAAGATTGAATACATTTGTGTCTACAGCACAATAAAACATATGCATAGCTTTTATATCAAGGCTAGCTAACTTCTTCTCTTCCTTCGTGTAACAATAATAAGGCTTGTTGATTATAGAGGATGTGAGAATAGAAGTGATAGTAGGCTTCTTGTAGCCGGTGACAACAATTGACCATAAGTCAAAATCTAGAGACTTTAAGTAGAAGCTCATCCGTGTCTTCCAATAGCTATAGTTTGTTCCATCAAATAGTGGGAGTCTATTTGAGGATTGCGCTTCAGTTGTGAAGTACATACTTGCTATATGTGATATAGTGATCTATGTAACAGCAGTTATATAATAACAATATTACCTCGCTTTACCTGTATAACCCGCTTTGATAATGAGGATCTGCTCCAAGGATGTTAAGCCAAAATAATAGAGTCATTGCTCTAGTTGCAGAGCCTGCTCTGATACCAATTGTAGGACCGATTGTAGGAACGAGTTGTAAAGCGCAATACTCTAGAGGGGGGTGAATAGAGTAGGCAGCGGAAATTAACTATTTAAAAAAGTGTTAGCAACAAGATCACAGATAATATATCACAGATATGTAAATAAAAAGTAGAGAGTAGAGAGCAAATGCAAACACAAGGATGTATACTGGTTTTTCTCTGTTGAGGACTAGTCTAGTCGGAAGAACTCTAGCTTCCAGTTGAATCTACTATGGAAAATTACCACAAGTTTTCATCCGAAGATCTTGCAACTTCTACAACACGAGCTTTGATCCGAAGTACTCGACCAACTTCAATTGTGAAGTATGTAACTTCAATCAAGCCTCCGATTACAACCACTCTGAAACTTCTAGACCGTACCGTACTGGCAAATCGACTAGAGGATTGTAACTGGCTTGGGATTTGAAAATGAAAGCTCAGAATACTTTGGAAGAAGTAGTAGGCTTATAGAGAAGAGATATGAAAGTGAATGAGTGTGTTGAAATGATCGAAATCCTTCTCTATTTATAGTTTTTCTAAAGGCAGAATTCTGACAGAATTCGGGCAGAATTCGGGCAGAACTCTATGAAAAAATCTCGTGGGATCCGTAACTGCAGGAAGACCAAGTTCAAAAAGCAACGTTCACTAACTGAACTCTGGCCGAACTCTGGCCGAATTCGGGCCAAACTCTGGCCGAATTCTCCTGGAATTCTGTTGGAGTTCTGTCAGGGTTTTGCAAACTGGTTTTGGGCTTTTTGAAAAGTCAAACAGTTAGAAAGTAGTTTGGGCTTTTGTAAGTGGGCTTATTTTCAAAATAAAAGGGTATTTGAAAACGTTTCTTGGGTAGCCTATTTGCCAGTACGATGCAGTTTACATCGTATTCCTAGACTCAATAAATATGTAAAATACATTGATGAAATAGGAAAACCAAGATCCCTTTGATGATGCCTTTCTTCAAATATTTGAGCTGACTTGAAGACGCCTTTTCACTGACGGCGGTCGTCCAAAGATAAACAGATCTGGAAATCTGAATACCTTTCGGTTCAGAGAAATCTTCTTGTATGACGCCATCTTTGGCCCATCAATAATTCTTCATTGCATATGTCCTGGTTTGATCATGTTTGATCATGCTTACAGCATGTCTTGAAATACATGTTAGATAAACAAACCACTATGATATAGAGAACATTTAGAGCAATTTTGATATAAGGACAATGCTAAGTTTAAGTAGCAACATGATAGTGATTACATGAATATTAGTGACGTCGATATGTTAAACTTAATTGATTAGCCATATTCAAAAACATGATATAATCATTGGGCTAACACGGTTATGTTGATAACCATAAGAGATCTCGATTGAGGAGAATCTCGATATACGCCACGTGTCAGCGTCACAGAAGCCCGTACCGTGCAATAATGGCAGATTCTTTCATATCTCAGGAACCCTAATGCATATCGCATATATGCTCGGTTCACTATAAATAGAAGGAGTTCTCCTTCAACTTAAGGAGAGCGACAACCTTCATCTAAGAAGAAACAATCCACCAACCAACCAACAGAAGAACAACCACCTCTAAGGGATCTTCTCCTCCAGATAGCCTCTTGATTGGTGATCCCAGAGTTCCATCAAAAGTGCCAGAGAGCCAGAGCAAGGTTGATTCGTCGTCAGATCGTCAACGGAGTAAATGAGCCATTAGTGCTCGATCTCCACCGTCACACTTTCAGAAATCTCTTATCCCTGTACTTAGAATATCCTGTTTAGGACTTCCTTATTTGTACACAGATACCTTATACGTTCAAAAAAGTAAAAAGTTTATTCAACCTTTTGTTATGTCGAACAAATGGCGACTCTGCTGGGAAATACATTCTCCTCCAACAAGAAGACGGTGACGCAATCTGATGACAACTTGCTAGGATCTTTCTAAGACATGCTGGTCGTACGCTTCGACTAGTAAGCTTTTGAAGATCTCCTCTCTAATGAAAAGTCGAAGACTTCGAAGCGGTTCGTACAACCGAAGAAGACTCGACGTATCTGGAGGCCTAAGACGGCTACAGCAAACAATACGATGGCGGAAACTGCGTCTCAGGACCCCCTCATTGCCAAAGCCATGGAGAAGATTCCGGCTGCTACAGCCTTATTCCCTCGCTCGATTCCCATCCTGGGAAAGCATGACGAGGAAGACGGTGGTTCTATGGTTGATTTGACAAAGATACAACGCCAAAGGAAGCGCATACCGGTCCAACCCTCACGAGGGGAGCATTACCGGTAAGAAGATTTATTTTTGTCAGAATCACTTTTCCTTCAAGCGAGCCTTCAGCGGGCTCTAAATACTACTGACCCACTAGAGGTAGTAGGAAGAGATCCCAGGTGGTTCGTGCTTCGTATAATAAGTGCACGGCACCTATGGCAGACCAGAGGCCTACGTTGAGAGCGAAGGATCTATGGCTTCGAGAGCCAGCCAGGGGTACATCCTACGGAGTGGGAGTTACGCGAGCAGCGTTCCCGTAGAAGCGACATGGGGCTTCCCCTCAGATTCGCTCTGACGGTACTTGATGTAGCTTTCCTGCACGTACAATAGGGTGCCATGGCAGAAGATCCGACCCTCTCCCAAGCGGAAGAAGAATCTGTGGCACAGGGCACGCCTAAATCAAGGCACTCTTGTACCCAGATTACCATCAACTACTGCTGCCAGCAGATGGCCTGCCATCATCGTGCCGGCGTTCCGTTTTCCAGAGACTTCCACTCCACATCGACCCCATCCAAAGGCTCTACAGGGGGTCGGTGAGCCCTAGAGAAGACGAACCCCGCATTGTCATGTGCTATGCAATACAGGGTTCCAAAGCTTTCAAGAAGCACTCCCAAAATCCTTCTATATCGGCCGCTAAATCGAAGAGCAGGCAGGAGAGCAGCAAAGCTAAGGTACCCGATGCAGGTGTGTTCCAAGTCAGTCGTTCCAGATATGCATTGGGTTCCATGCCAAATACTGGGGGTAGCCAGCCTCCTACCATGTACGACAACCCTATGTTCCGATCTGAGAAGGAGTAATACGACACGGATGCCTCCATCGGCACAGCCAGTTATCAGACTGGGGGTAGCAACCGTGATGAGTCCGAGGAAGATCACAATCTTACAGTGTATCCTCAAGATGACGAGGCTCAGGCGTCTGAGCCAGAGAGCGAAGGATCCATGTCTCCCTCGACTTATCCTCACACTTGGTCCATGTTCATAGCCGATGGCAATAAGGAAGACAATAACGAAGCTCTCATACGTATTGAAGCCCTCGAGACAAAGTTAGATATGCTGACGGACACCATAAAGTCCTCGGTCATAATCGACCTCAAGAGCAATATGGCCCCTGCTGCCTCTACACCTGCGCTTGATCCGCCAACCTATGACGGATCCAGCAGGCTGTCTGCCGCCTACCAGGCAGGACCCTCCTCGTCTACTCTATCGGCTACAGGTTCTGCAATGCCGGTCGAAATACAGCAGGCCATCAAGGAGCTGTATGCTTGTCATGATGCCAAGGAGAAGCAAGCAGCACTCCGGAAGATGGGTATCCGTTAGCCATACCGTGCAGAGTGGGACAACGTCATCTACCCTCCCGAATACAATCCGTAGACGCTTATACCCTACGAAGGGAACGGATCTCCTCGATAATACTTGAGGTACTTTACCTCGATAACGGGGCACCTGCCAAAGGATGATGCCCTCCTATCCAACATATTTGTAAAACCCCTAAATTTTTACTATTTTATTTTATTTTATTTATTATTAAATTTAGTACTGATTTAAATTTTTGTAATATATGTCGCGTAGTCGTATTATACGACGCGCACGAAATTTATTTCTTTTTTTGAATTTGCTCGACGAGTGCGATTATGTACGAGCGTACATAATTTAGAAAAATATTTTCTATTTTCAAAATAATATATATATAATTATTGTATTTGTATTTTGCTTAAAGTTGTGTATTTAGATGACCAAAATCTTATTATTATTTATTTATTTATTAGTGGTAATTTAGAAAACTATTTTATATTCTTACATATGAGGTATATTAAATTAAATTCATATATTTATACTTTTGAAATTATTAAATATTAATATTTTATTATTCGAAAAGATATTTAAAAATATTTATTATTTTTGAAATTATTATTGGTATTTTTAAAAATACATTTGAAAGTTATTGAGGCCATTTAAATCTTGATTTAATTTTTGGATTTATGTAAATGGATTAAATTAATATCTATATGGAATTTGAATTATCTCATTTGATTTTAAACTAAAAGAATCTAATTAGATTTAAACTGGATTCCTATTTGGATTTGGATTTGATGGATTTTAAATTAAATTGCAAACTATCTATTTTTGGGTTTAAACTATTCCTAGTTCCTATCCAAATGGGAATTCCCACATCCTATAAATAGGCAGGTACTCCTCCATTATTTTTCCACAAGCCATAATTATTCTACAAATCTACGTGAATCGTGTCTGTGTCCACCATCCCATCCACTAATTCTCTTCTTCTACAGATACATTATTTTTGTCCCGTCCCTCAACAACCACCGCGACACCCCAACGCCATTACCAGAACCACCAGTCCCGGCCACCCGCCACCAGCACAACCACCCTACCACCACTTGGCCGACCACCACCATCAAAGCCATCGCCACCACCATCGTCGTCATCGTCACCACACAACCACCACCAGCAAAATCCCACAGCCAAACCCGCCACCGCGACCGGCTCCCCACCTCCGGCGGTCCACCTCCGTAACCCCCGGATCCCCGTCGACAACAGACCAGCAACACCATCAAGAAGAAAGGAGAAAATAAAACCCTAAAAACGACTCACCTCGCCGCCGTGCTCGGCGCAGCCCCCACGCATGCGCCGGCGAGTTCTTCTTCCGATCCTCAGCCGTACACCCTTTCTCCTCCAAGCCACCGCCGTCGCCACTTCGCCGCCCCCTTTCCAGACCTCCGCCGACCTTCCATCCTGGCACCCGCCGCTCGTCGGACAACCCGAGCGCCCCTCCGCTCCTCTCCGTTTCCCCTCCGCGGGTTCGCGCCCGGCCAAGCCTAGCCCCAAACCCCCTCCGCCGGAGTACGCCGCCCGAAGCTCTTCCCTCATCTTCTCCGATTTCCCGTCCATCGCTGTCCTCCAGCCGCCCCGCGCTCGAAAACCCCTTCCTCCGACGTCGGCGCAGCAGCGTCGCCTAAGCCTTTCCCTTCCCCTCCGCACAGCGCCAACCGAGCCTCGTACACCGCCGTGACCTACTCCCCCTCCTTCGGCGAGCTCCTCACTCCGCCGGCGCCGCGTATCCTCCGACTCCTCCTCCTCCGCCGTCGGCGTGGATCTCACCGCCGAGACCTCGCTGCTCCGCCGCTCCTTCTCCTCTCTCTCACTTTCCTTTTTCCCACCCCTCAAAAATTTTCAGTACTGAGACTTTTGGGTCTCTCCTTGGGCTCCCAAGGAAGAGAAGCCAGCGTGGGTTTCTGTTAACATCATTATTCTCATCATTATTTATTATTATTATTATTATTATATCATTCTATTATTAGTATAGCATTTATTATTATTATTATTATTATTATTATTTCTTTAGTTATTTGTGTATTAAAATATATAGATTATATTTTTCAAAAATTGTATATTGGGCTTGGCTTGCATACACTTACAAAAAAAAATGGTTTAGACACCCTTTAAATAGTATATTATTATTATCTTAAATATAGCTCTAAAAAGCCTACTCTGATTAAATTGGGGTTTTAGCACTAAAATAACTATTTTATATTTTTCGAGTAGTTACCTGAAAATATTTTGACCAGCAAATATATAGTTTTAGTACTATAGAAAGTTTTCCAAATAGTATATAATAATATTTTCCAAGATATATATATATATATATATATATATATATATATATATATATATTATTATTTTCTTCGCAAATCTATTCTCATCCATTACTAAGCCAAAACTTTTCTATCTTCTTGCAAATTTCGAACTTCCTTATATCATCCCTAACTAATTTGAGCCTTCTGGACTCAATGACACGATCCGTGCCACCATCAGAGGTCCCCTTGCGTAGTTGTTACACCAAAGTCGTAATTCATGCCACCATGATTATCGCAGCACACCAGGCGTACTACCAGGCAAGATACCTTGCCATTTGCTGTTTAATTATTTTAGCTCATATTTCATGCATTATTTATTTTCTTTATGCAAAATAAACTGTGATACATGGCATAACTGTTAGAACTTACTGTTTATTTATATTTTCTGCTGTGTATTATTTTTTTACAAACTAAACCTAGATTTAAGGGACCACCTTGTGTGTTGCATTCATTGGCCTTGACACGTTGTAAACACGAAGTGTGTCGCATGTAGAACATGGAAGTGCGTGATTGGCTGGCCACCGGTATGTACAAGCCATGCGATAGGAATAACCGCTAATAGAGATTGCATGCTAGTTTGACTTAGCGGTTATAGTGGTTTTGTGTTGTGGATACAACACAGTAGGCATTGGGCGGGGAGGACAATTCCTTAGCGTATGGGCTTCGATGCACTTTCCCTTTTATAACCCGTGCGCTCCGCCGGAGACGCGGGTCAGATTACCCATGATTTCTGACGGCCACTGACGATTCTGTGGAACGTCATGCTCTTACTGATGGGGCCTCTGGTGCCGAAGAGGGGACTATGTCGATCCTATTCAGCCAGGGCCCATACGTAGGAAGGATTGTTCTTAACTACATATCACTTAGAACGGTAGGCTACCTTTATCCGTTAGGTACGAGTACTTTTGGTTTGGGTACTTGTATCTGACCGTGGCTTGGAATAATAACTTGTCGCAGATTAGTTCGTCACATCTTGTCCTTGTTTGGTTGTAGGTGTGACTTACTAGTTCGATGAGAAGGTATTGAACCTTGTTGGGATCCGGATACCATATTGGATTCATAGCATGGGAAGATACGTCGCCGTGAATTAGTTTACCATCTCCTGTCCTTGTTTGGTTGGGGGGATGGTACGCTCATTCAGTAGGTGCGTATTGGAACATGTTATAATTCGATTTACTTATTTATTTGAGCAATATTTATTCAGTTTATATGGTATGATATTATGTGTCTTGTTACGTCCCTCTGAGGACCTGGTTGTCTTGCCAGGTGTGTGCTATTGTCTTTCGCAGGTGTTCTAGCTCTAGCCGATCTTCGCTATTTCTTCGAGGATGATTGCATTTGGATTGTCTTCGCTTCGCTCGCCACTCATTTCATTTTTCTATATACTTTTCCTTATTTTGTTGGTAGTGGATTTGTCTCCGCCCAACATATTGTATCAAGACAATTCTCTCTCATTATATGATATTTTTATTCATTATCTTGTGTGGATGAGATTAGTTATGGTTCTACTGTATTTTACAGCTTATGTATTTATACGAGGCTTCCATATATTGGAGTATACTTCGTATGAATACAGCTAGCATATCTACATTCCTAGTCCTACGTATTTTAGGACTGGGGCGTTACAATATTCATGGAAGCCCTCCAGGGGGTAGCCTATGAATGGTTTTGCAGTCTTTCGGATGTTTGTATCTCATCATTTAAAGACCTGAAGACTCTGTTCGTAGATCGATCCTATAAAGGAGGGATGGACATGACGATGTTGACCCTCATAGAGATTGTCCAGAGGAAGAAGGAGCCTGTCTGTGCATAAATTGAGCGCTTCTGCCAGGCAACCCTCAGATTATCGCCCAGCATGCCTGAGCCCATACTTATGGACTTATGCCGCAAGAACATGCTATCCGAAATCAAATTGTGGTAAAGTGCTCCCTGCACGGAGTGGACGCCTTTTATTACAGAGGCGGACGCCGCACAGAGGAAAGCCTAGGATGCGCAGCTCCTAGGGCTACACTTTTTTGCACCTGAAGACAAGGGGACACGCTCGTCCAACAGCAACCCCAAAGATGGAAAAAGCAAGCAGGCCATAACCGTCAACATCTCCAAAGGTTCAACATCCGTGAACCCCAAGTCCGCAGAAATACAGTGGCCGAGGGAGACTTACTCCTTCAATGACGAGGATACGCTGGAGCCCTTCGAGATGCTTACGAAGAGTGGCAAACTGTCCATCTCGGCACCTAGGCGTCCTGATGAAGTAGGAAAGGTAGACCATCCCAAGTACTGCCAGTACGTCCACCACTCAATACGAGATTGCTATGTGTTGAAAAGGCAAATCCAGTGCCTTATCAATGCCAACATCATATCATTGAATTATGAGGAGAAGACCGTCACGGCCAACATGGTTACTCTCCAGTTTGGGAGTTTTCCAACCACAGAGGTGCAAGACGGCATCATTCCCATTCCAAAGGCGATAATGGAAGTAGTCAACCTTCCACCAGCACGGGATAACGCTCAAGGGCTCATACCATTCTTCACACCTCAAGGCAAAGTCATGTGGATTCATCCTGACTTAGTCCCCGACATGATGGCACCTACGACCCTTTCTACCAATGGAAAAAAAGCAAAATATGCCGCATGGTCTCGGCTTCGACCGACGATGCTTTGGTGACCACCCGCTTAGCGAAACGACAAGAGGAGAGCCATGCTCCAGAGCAGGAGGAGTCTCTATGACTACTTTCTCTGTCCTAGATATATCAAGAGCAGGTCCATCTCAAGCTCCTGACACACCAGAGGCAGGTCCATATCGGGCTTCTACTATGGATAAGCAGAAACAGAAGGAGGTTCGCTTCGACAAATCTCTCAGTAAGGATCCGGCAATAGGGCCTATTAAGCCCTGCAACTTCGATATTTTAGCACCTATCAAGCCCTACAACTTTGATATTCTAGCACAGCTGGCCAACACTCTGGCTAGATTGTCACTTTTCGAGCTCCTCCGCCTCTCTAAAGAGGCCCGAGACGCGCTCAGTGAAGCCTTACAGAACGTCGAGTCCTTTCTTACTCAGGTTCGGCAGCCAAAAGACGATCCCGCAACTTGTCCACATTGCCATGGCGTGGTCGAAGTGTTTTCCAATATCACTTTCACACAACAAGACATATTACTAAAGAATAACCAGCACAATCGCTCTCTGTATTATACAGGGTATGTCGGTGCTATTAAGGTCGATCGTATCCACATCGACCCGGGTTCCTCTCTGAGCATTATCCCAAGAAGCCTCCTTCAAACTCTAGGAATTTTGATGCATCGGTTGATAGTCTCGAACACAACAATCAGCAACTTCAACGCTGGAAAGAGCGAGCCTCTGGCAAAATTTGCCTAAAGTGTCAGATTGGTGACCTCCATACTGAAGTAACTTGCTATGTCATTGATGTAGACATAAACTACAATATGCTGCTAGGACGACCATGGATCCATGAGTACATGATTGTCCCTTCCACCCTACATCAATGCATGAAGTATGTGGCCAGCGATGGGCCATCAAAATAGAGTTTGCTGATATTGACCTGTTTCGAGGACTTAAAGTCTACTGTACGGATGCTGATCTGTACAAGTCAGTCCCCTGGGATGATGATAGCAATGATACTGATGACGAGGCAAAGACAACCTTAGAAAGCGCATCAGCGATCGAAGAATCTTTAACGGTTCGACTGAAAGGAAGGCCTCCCAAAGTATTAGTGCCCCTCGTTGTTAAGCTTCGGGGCAGAGCTCCACCTTCACCTCCAGTGACGATAGAAGATGGTCAGGAGCCGATATGAATAAGGCTACCTCGGAGATCTCCAAGGCCAACCACGAAGGCGCAGAAGCATGCAACCACAGCCCCTTTAGTGGTCAAACTAAAAGGGAAGCGTCCTCCCCCCTCCTCCCGCAACAGCTCTAGTCCTTATTAACGAAGAGCTAGAAGCCTACGTCTGTGCCAACGGAGGCACACTCTTTTGACGATGTAATCCCCTGGGATAAGATATCCCACTTTATTAACAAGAAGTTGTCTTCGAACTACTCTGGTGTATGCTGGAACACCAAATATTTCCTAGACAACTCTCTGCGTAAGCTACAGACGCAGGTGACGACCGTCAACTATGTGAGCCGAGTTATCCCTACCCGGGACACCTACTTTGTAGTTCCAACCAGAAAAAAGGAGGAACCCATCATATTCGATCGATTGGAGCATCCCTAGCGAATAACTCTTGAAGACCCAGACCTCGACAGTAGCAAGATGCAGTTATATTGCTATACTGCGCAGACCAAAAACCTCATCTAGAAGATGGGTTGACCTGAACAACAACAAAGGGCTCAATTATGGCTAGGGCCGGTGTCTTCCCTTACAGATTTATGTTCCAAAGGGAAAAGCTCAAAACTATTACCAACGTACCCGTCGAGGGTTGGGGTACGTTACACCTACTTTCACCTCAGAAGACTCAGAGGAAGAAGTCATGAGGCACTCACACTCTTCTGACTCCTCCACTTGGGACTCTGACTATCACTACCACATTTCTAGTATGGGGGTATTTTGGTCATTTTAAATTTTTGGGATTTATTTGGAATTATTGTGAATTATTGAGATTTATTAGAATTTATATGATTTTTGGTATAATTTAATTAGTGACTATTCTAGAATTTGACTAGTGTTGACTTTGGAGCCTAACCTAGTAGCTAACCCTAGCCATGACTACTTGGTTAGATTATGAAACCCTAGTTTGATTTAAGTTAATCATATCCTAGTCATTAGAACTAATTTGGAAATAGGAATTTGGATAGAGATTTGATTAATGGCTTATGACTTCACAAGTCATGATTAATGACTTAAGCCTATAGCTTGGAATTTGGCCCAAGCCCATTAGTCAACCTAAAACCTAACCCTAGCTTGGCCGGCCACATTGGGAACTCCACCTCTATTTATACTCTCTTCCATTAGGTTAGCCTCCTTTAGAAAGTTCACATTTAGAAAAAGAGGTAAATCCCATCTTTAGAAATTCCTAGAAAATCCATTTTAATTCTTTTTTAATCCAAACAAGTTGCATTAGGTTCTAATTCATCTATACTTTATGTCTATGGAAGAAAATTTCAGTAGGAGAGCAATTTGGTGGAATTTGCTATCAAAGGAAAAAGTTCTAGAAAGGGGTTTTTCTTGAAAAGCTCATCAATAGGTAAATGATCCCTAAACCTATAGTTTTCCTGATTTCTTTGCATATTTGGAAAGCCCTAGGAGTCCTCTAGCTATAGGAATTGGTTTCGTGTTAAGATGGACCTATTTCATGTATGTATCGGACACGTATCCATAGGCTAGCTTGGTGTTTATAGAAATGCCTCTAAGGAATTAGGTTACTGTTTTTAGAAATATAATTGAATAGAAACCTAGATCTAGATATTGTTTGATGTTTTCCATTTGAATGAGCTTAATTTAGTGTCGTGTCATGTCAGGATCTGGACACGAACACGTTGTTCTGATACCGCATGCATTGTCCTGCTACTCGGGGTAAAATTCTCCTTAGACACGGCGACTCGACACGAACCACTTGACACGTGGGTGGGGGTAGTGTCTGACAAGGCCCTTCCCAAGTCTCATGTGTCCCCGTTTCGTGTCGAGCGAGCACGAGCTCGTGCACTGAGTTTGTACTACACACGCACATTTGGATTTCGAGTTCTGAAACGGCTTAATAAGTCGGACACGACGACACGTGGCTGTGTTCAGGGAGCTAGGTCCCTAGCCCTACCCTAGGCGTACCCCCATACACGATCACGAGTCCTAGTTTGTGTCGTGTCATGTCCACGAGTGAGGTGAAGACGTGCACGATACTGTGTTCTGTTGTGTCTGTGTGCATGTTTTAGGTTCTGTTGATGTGGACACGTCTGTGTCATGATGTTTTGGGACACGAACAACATGTTGGACACGAGCACATTATTATCTACCGTTACCAACCATTGATAGCTCATTTTAGTTTGTTTTTATGCATGTTTTCACTAATACCATATTTTGGATTGAGCATGTATTTTCTTGTATTTTCTAGTTTTACAAATTGGATTTTGGCATCCATTTTAGTTTAGTTTAATACTGTTAATTCCATGTTTAATACCCTAGTATGATGTACCTACATGAATTCTAGCTATGTGTCAAGTTTGAATTGATATGGATATGTTTTGGGTTTTGAAATGTGGGTTGGATTAATGAATGATTGGTTAAAGTATTAGTTCCTTTCCTTCAAAAACTGAATTTGGAAATAATGGAAACTGAGTTTGCGTGGTATAATATGTACTGATTTCCTTTTTTTGTGAAATCTGATATTTAACCCTTCCCATTTATGTACTGTTTTCTGTTAGGACTGTTGAATGTAGGTTAAATGCTAAACTAAAATTGAGTATATGTTGACAGTTTATTTGACACTCACTGTCTATATGGACTGAGCTTTAGTATTAGATGAATGGTTCCTTTTCCTTTGTGCCACTGTTGACTGATATGCTATGTTCAGTTTCCCCCTTTCACTCTTGTTGCATCACTTACATATTCACACTCATATGCCATGCACACAGTGACACCCTCTCACATTACACCCTATGCACTACATTCATTTCTTCACTATTCACACATATACACTTACATATGACACCTAACTTCTATGTTAGTATTTTTCCCTCTTTCCTCTCTTTCTATCTCTCTATATATATGTATGTAATATAGGTGTGAAATGTGTAATATAGATATATGTTAATATGTATGTTGTCTATATATAATTAGTAAATGAATGTGTGGTTGATATATATATATATATATAATAATATATATTATATATATATATTATAATATAGGATGTGAATGTTGATAGCTTGTGTTAGCTTTATGGTTTGTGTGGGTATTAGTATTGGTTGGTTAGGCCTAGAATGGACTAAACTTAGACTAGTTTAGACTTGTTAGACATAGTTTGACCATAGTTGACCTAGTTTGACTTCTAGGGTTGACCAGAGTTGACCAAGAGTTGGCTTTGGTCTAGATTGACCTAGATTGAGCTAGATTCATTTAGAATGCATTGAATTGCATCTTATTACCATTTTGGACTTGTTGTGACTCGTGCTGTTCTGATTATGAGCCAGACACCTCTCCTCGGACAGTACATTTCATCCAGATACTCAGGATACAGGCGAGTACATTCTCTGATCATTTCATATCTTATTAGAATTATATTCCTGCTTTAGATTACTTTACTTGATGCTGTCACGACATTATCACGGATTAGTACTATATGGATCTCTTCATGCGATGTTATCTCCCTCGGAAGCATCGGGTACATTATGTCATGTGCGTTTCACTTTCATCATGTACTCCTGTGCTTTCACCATACATGTACACTCTTATGAATCATGTACTCTCATATTCATGGAGCCCTCATGTATACTATCACGTGTACCCTTTCATGGGCCTTCATATGATATCACGTATAATAACATAACCTGCTTAGATCCTTGTGTATTGATTGGGGAAATGGGGGAGTGCAAATAGTCATGTGAACAAATTCCATAGTAGTGTAGATCATGTGAAACTCCTTAGTGTAGATCATGTACTTTTCTGTCCTGTTCACATGTGCTATCCTATACTCTACATCATTAGCCACTGTTAGTTCTCTATATATAGTAGCTATTTACTTATAGTTCTCTTTCTTTTACATCATGTACTTCCTTTCAGTTTCCTGTATCTTACTCTACTGCATGTTTATATTTCTAACCTGCTATGATCTGTTGAGATGTATTGTGCTCATTCCTGTCCTGACTGGACCTGTTGAAAATATTACAGAGGACGAGGAGGAGGCCTGTGTGGATACCTTCTACGGGGCAGCTCTAGATGACACCAGTGATCCGAATTTCCAGCCGGATCTACTAGCTGTAGAGACTGAGACTCCATAGTCTAGGTTTTACTATTTTGTCATTTGAGATATGGGATTGTATATATTCTTTCATATTCTGTAGTTGAGACTTTGTATTTCTAGATGTTTGCTGAGTTGTTATCTTAGACACTTAGACTCTTCAGATCATATGTATTTTATTTTGAGTTCTATATCATATCGTACTTCTTCTTCCTTAGTTGTGATTGAGTTTACTTTCTGATATGTCACCCCCATTCGGGGAGTATAAACTGCTTAGCATTTTATTGTTAGATGTTGTGACCTAGGACAGCGTTCTACCGCCGACACTGCGGCATAGGCTGGACATACCCACTTCTCGTGTCCTTACTCTAGGGTGCGGGTCGTGACACATTTTTAGTGGTGGCCTATGCAGGTCTAGACTAGAAGTGTAGTGGTATTCGAACCAGAGTATCACTATAGCCTGCAGTAGGATATAGGACATTAGTTTTCAAGGTACTCAATCACATTAGGAAAGCTCTATTCTTGCCATCTAAATCCTTACTGTCAATTGATTTCTTTTAAATTTTAATTGTCTGCCTTTGTTATATCGTTTCTTTCTCAACAATTGATACCCTTGTTTGGTCTGTCTTCAGGATGGTGGAGACGCGATCACAACGTACCATTCATGGGGATGCTGTAGAGGGGACTGCTACCTCTCAGCCAGTTCAGCAGGGTCAGGAGACTGCAGCTCCTGCCACCTCTGCTCGTATTGGGACTTCAGCAGCAGCAGCAGGGGGTATGCCTCCACCAGCTCGGAGGCAGGACCCAGTCATCCCAGAGATGCCTTTCCAACAGCCGCCGCCTATAGGATACATGGATGCGGCACAAATGTTCGCCTACTTTCAGCAGTTTATGGAGGTGCAGCAGACCCGGTAGGCCAGGAGCATGGAGTTGGCCATTACGACAGTCGCAGCTCGACCAGCAGTCTAGCAGCCGAGGACACCTGGGATAGAGTAGTTCCAGAAGATGAGCCCCTGAGACTTCCTGGGGACAGAGAGGATTTTATATGCTGACGAGTGGATCGAGCATATAGAGGAGATCTTCCGCCTGGCCCGGATACCGACAGATCTCCAGATTGAGGCAGCAGCTAGCCGAATGCGAGATCTTGCTCGCACATGGTATCAGTCAGACCCCAGGATAGGGGTAGCTGGACAGACCTGGGAGGAGTTCAAGGACTTCTTCAAGAAGAAGTTCTTTCCAGATGCAGCACTCCGAGCCTTAGAGTCACAGTTTGAGAGCTTGGTTCAGGGGAGCCTGTCTGTAGAGGAGTACGCTGGGCAGTTTGGCCGCCTCGGCAGATTCGTAGAGGGCTTGAGCGAGACGGAGAAGGCCCACAGGTTCCGAAAGGGTATGGTCAAGGAAGTCAAGTCCTTGACCAAGGGCAACAGAGATGCCACTTTTGAGGAGATTTTGACTGAAGCTTTTTTGGCTGAGGACGATCTTGAGCTGAAGCTCAAGAGGGGGAGAGACCCGGTTGGGGGCAGCAGGAGCAGATGCCCGGCCAAGAGGCCTCACTTTCAGTACTAGCAGCCGAGGCAGTTCCAGCCACAGCAGTTTCAGCAGCCGAGGCATCAGCCAGTGCTGCATCAGCAGCAGAGGGTGCAGCAGACAGTCAGTTGCACATTCTGCAAGAAGTCAGGGCATGGATGGTATGAGTACAGGAAGAGGCTCGGGAGGTGCCTTCTTTGCAGAGCGACAGATCACCAGCTGAGGGATTGTGCTAGGTCTGGGGGACGAGCATCTCAGGAAGGAGGAGCCAAGGCTCCAGCAGGCATGCAGAGAGGACCAGCCCTGCCGACACAGCAGCAGAGATTTATTCAGCATCAGTAGCAGGCCAGGGGAGGCCAGCAAGGGAGAGGATTTGCCATGGCAGTAAAGGATGCAGAGGCCATCGGAGAGCTGATCGCAGGTTCGATTCTTCTCGACTCCTGTCCAGCTTTTGTATTATTCGATTCCGGTGCTTCGCATAGTTTCGTATCAGTATCATTTGCGGTTAGACATGGTATCATAGTTGAATCATTGCCTAGGACTTACAAGATCACGACCAGGGGTGGAATTATCCTCGTGAGTGATGTTTATAAGGGTCGGAGTGTTGTTTTGGGAGGCCGTGAGTTGGAGGTGATCCTGCTCGTAATGCCATTGCCGAACTACGATATAGTACTGGGTATGGATTGGTTGATCAGGCACCACGCTAGCATTGATTGCAGAGGGGGTAAAGTTCTCTTCAGAGTGCCGGGGGAGCCAGAGTTCGAGTACTCCAGACGTTAGGCGGAGCAGAGCAGCAGAGTTTTCTGTGGAGTCTCGGTTGAGGAGCAGACGATTCCATACCCCTTGATAGCAGAATATATGGATGTTTTTTCAGAGGAGTTGCCTGGATTGCCACCATACAGGGATATTGAGTTCTCGATAGACTTGGTTCCAGGAGAGGAACCCATCTCTCAGTACGTCTATCGAGTGAACAACAGTGAGTTGGTGGAGCTGAAGAAGCAGGTGGATGAGCTGTAGGACAAGGGTTTTATCCATCCGAGTTCGTCGCCATGGGGTGTACCAGTATTGTTTGTGCCGAAGAAGGATGGTCAGTACAGATGTATATTGACTACAGGGCACTCAACAACCTCACGATCAAGAACAGATACCCACTGCCGCGAATCGATGATCTTTTTGACCAGTTGAGCGGAGCTCGGGTATTTTGTAAGATTGATCTGAGGTCAGGATATCACCAGGTGAAGGTGAAGGGGGAGGATATTCCCAGGACCACTTTCAGGATACGGTACGGGCAGTTTGAGTTTTTGATCATGCCGTTTGGGCTGACCAATGCACCAGCTATGTTTATGAACTTAATGAACAAGGTGTTCCACTAGTACCTGGATCAGTTTGTGGTGGTGTTCATCGATGACATCTTGGTGTATTCGAAGACCGAGGAGGAGCACGAGGAGCATCTGAGGATAGTGCTGGAGACTCTCAAGAAGGAGCAGCTTTACGGGAAACTCTCCAAGTGTGAGTTCTTCTTGGACCGGGTTGACTTTTTGGGGCATGTGGTGACTGGATATGGGATCTCAGTTGACCCCAAGAAGATCGTAGCAGTTGAGGCATGGGCAGTGTCGACTTCAGTAGCAGAGATCAGGAGTTTCTTAGGGCTGGCAGGATATTATAGGAGATTTGTGCAGGATTTCTCCTGGCTTGCAGAGCTGTTGACTCGGTTGACCCGAAAGGATGCTGAGTATGTTTGGTCAGAGGAGTGTCAGGCAGCTTTTGATGAGTTGAAGAAGCGGCTTACGACAGCTCCGATTCTAATATTGCCTTAAGGATTAGGGGGATTCACTATCTATAGTGATGCTTCATGGAAGGGGCTGGGTTGTGTCTTGCAGCAGCATGGGAAGGTGATTGCCTATGCTTCCAGGAAGTTATGTCCCCATGAGAAGAACTACCCTACCCATGACCTGGAGCTGGCAGCAGTGATTTTTGCTCCGAAGTTATGGAAGCACTATCTGTATGGAGAGAGGATAGAGATTTTCACATATCACAAAAGCTTAAAGTATGTGTTTACACAAAAAGAGCTCAACATGAGGCAGCATAGATGGCTAGAGTTGATGAAGGACTTTGATATCCTACTTCAGTATCACCCAGGGAAGGCCAACGTGGTTGCCGATGCCTTGAGTAGGTATCCGACAGCCATGTGTTTGACTATAGACCGTCATTTGCTTGCTGATTTGGAGAGCCTGGGGATTGAGGTGATTGTGCCCGGAGTGCAGATGCAGATGTAGGGCATGCAGATTCTGTCAGACTTGGTGGAGAGGATCAAGTCGACGCAGTTTGAGGACGTTGCTCTGCGGTGTCTCCGAGAGCAGGTTCGAGCAGGATTGCTAGATGGCAAGTTTTTTCTTGCAGAAGATGGTGCCTTGCGGCACGGTTCCAGGTTATGTGTGCCCAGCAGAGATCTCAGGGAGCAGGTTTTATAGGAGGCCCGCAGATCTCAGTACTCTGTACACCCTAATGCCAAAAAGATGTACCGAGATCTGAGGGAGCATGTTTGGTGGTCCAGAATAAAACGGGAGGTAGCTCGTTTCGTAGCTAGATGCTTGGTCTGTCAGCAGGTCAAGGCAGAGAGGCAGAGGCCCGATGGATTATTGTAGCCGCTGCCAATTCCAGAGTGGAAGTGGGAGCATATCACCATGGATTTCGTATCTGGGTTGCCGCGTACACCAGGAGCAAAAGACGCAATTTGGGTCATCGTTGACAGGTTGACCAAATTGGCCTACTTCTTGCCATTCAAGGTGGGTACGTCTACAGAGAGGCTTGCGGAGATGTACATGCGGCAGATTGTCAGGATTTACGGGGTTCCCGTCAGCATTGTCTTAGATCGGGATAGTCACTTTACTTCCCATTTCTGGAGGAGTCTGCAGACTAGCTTGGGCACTCAGCTCAAGTTTAGTACCGTATACCACCCCCAGACGGATGGACAGTCAGAGAGGATTATTCAGACACTTGAGGATATGCTACAGACGTGCGTCCTGGACTTTGGAGATTCCTGGGAGGATCATCTACATTTGGTGGAGTTTGCTTACAATAACAGTTTTCAGGCCAGCATTGAGATGTCACCTTTCGAGGCTCTGTTCGGGCGTAGGTGTCGTACACCCTTATCTTGGGATAATGTTGGTGAGCGAGCTTTACTGGGACCAGAGATGGTTGTTGACGCAGCCGAGAAGGTGAAGCTTATCAGGGACAGACTTCGCGTGGCACAGAACAGACATCGGCACTGGGCCGATAGCCACCGGAGGCCATTGGAGTTTGAGGTACAGATTAGAGTAGGATTAGATTTAGGGTTTGTGTTTATGATTTTGATCATGTTTAATTATTTAATAATTGAGACCTTGCTTGTGATTAGGTTAGAGACCAAGTTTTCTTGAGGATATCTCCGACTCGTGGTACGATACGTTTTGGTGGAGGTGGAAAGCTTAGCCCGCGCTTCATCGGCCCTTTCGTTATCAACGGAAGAGTCGACGACGTGGCTTACAGGCTAGACTTGCCACCTGCACTAGTGGGGGTCCATAACGTATTCCACGTATCACAGTTGAGACGGTATGTGGCTGATCCTCGCCATGTGCTCGACCATTCGGAGATTGAGGTTGGGCCTTCTCTCAGCTATCCAGAGCAGCTAGTGGAGATTCTGGATCGACGGAAGAAGGTTCTGAGGAACCAGATGATACCCTTGGTACGCATTGCATGGAGGCATCATTCTCCAGGAGTGTCTACCTGGGAGTAGGAGGAAGAGATGCGCGAGCGATATCCATATCTTTTTGGACCGTGAGGTTTACTTTCTATCCTTCTCATCAGTTGCATTTCGTCTTTCAATTTCGAGGACGAAATTCTTTCAAGGAGGGTTGATTTGTCACTACCACATTTCTAGTATATGGGTATTTTGGTCATTTTGAATTTTTAGGATTTATTTGGAATTATTGTGAATTATTGAGATTTATTAGAATTTATATGATTTTTGGTATAATTTAATTAGTGACTATTCTAGACTTTGACTAGTGTTGACTTTGGAGGCTAACCTAGAAGCTAACCCTAGCTATGACTACTTGGTCAGATTATGAAACCCTAGTTTGATTTAAGTTAATCATATCCTAGTCATTAGAACCAATTTGGAAATAGGAATTTGAATAGAGATTTGATTAATGGCTTATGACTTCACAAGTCATGATTAATGACTTAAGCCCATAGCTTGTGAATTTGGCCCAAGCCAATTAGCCAACCTAAAACCTAACCCTAACCCTAGCTTGGCCGGCCACATTGGGAACCCTACCTCTATTTATACTCTCTTCCATTAGGTTAGCCTCCTTTAGAAAGTTCACATTTGGAAAAAGAGGTAAATCCCATCTTTAGAAATTCCTAGAAAATCCATTTTAATTCCTTTTTAATCCAAACAAGTTGCATTAGGTTCTAATTCATCTATACTTTCTGTCCATGGAAGGAAATTTTAGTGGGAGAGCAATTTGGTGGAGTTTGCTATCGAAGGAAAAAGTTTTAGAAATAAATTTTTCTTGAAAAGCTCATCAATAGGTAAATGATCCCTAAACCTATAGTTTCCCTGATTTCTTTGCATATTTGGAAAGCCCTAGGAGTCCCCTAGCTATAGGAATTGGTTTCGTGTCAAGATGGACCCGTTTCGTGTCCGTATCGGACACGTATCCAATAAGCTAGCTAGGTGTTTATAGAAATGCCTCTAAGGAATTAGGTTACTATTTTTAGAAATATAATTGAATAGAAACCTAGATCTAGATGTGGTTTGATGTTTTCCATTTGACTGAGCTTAATTTAGTGTCGTGTCGTGTCGGGATCTGGACACGAACACGTTGTTCTGACACCGCACGCACTGTCCTGCTACTCGGGGTAAAATTCTCTTTGGACACGACGACTCGACACGAACCACTTGACACGTGGGTGGGGGCAGTGTCTGACAAGGCCCTCCCCAAGTCTCATGTATCCCCGTGTCGTGTCGAGCGAGCACGAGCTCGTGCACTGATTTTGTACTACACGCGCACGTTTGGATTTCGAGTTCTGATACGGCTTAATAAGTCGGACACGACGACACGTAGGTACGATTCAGGGTGCTAGGTCCCTAGCCCTACCCTAGGCGTACCCCTATGCACGATCACGAGTCCTAGTTTGTGTTATGTCGTGTCCACGAGTGAGGTGAACATGTGCACGACACTGTGTTATGTTGTGTCTGTGTGTGCACTGTTTTAGGTTCTGTTGATGTGGACACGTCTATGTCGTGATGTTTTGGGACACGAACAGCATATTGGACACGAACACATTATTATCTACCGTTACCAACCATTGATAGCTCATTTTAGTTTGTTTTTATGCATGTTTTCACTAATACCCTATTTTGGACTGAGCATGTATTTTCATGTTTTTCCAGTTTTACAAATTGGATTTTGGCATCCATTTTAGTTTAGTTTAATACTGTTAATTCCATGTTTAATACCCTAGTATGATGTACCTACATGAATTATAGCTATGTGTCAAGTTTGAATTGATATAGATATGTTTTGGGTTTTGAAATGTGGGTTGGATTAATGAACTGAATATTGGTTAAAGTATTAGTTCCTTTCCTTCAAAAACTGAATTTGGAAATGATGGAAACTGAGTTTGCGTGGTATAATATGTACTGATTTCCTTTTTCTGTGAAATCTGAGATTTAACCCATCCTATTTATGTACTGTTTTCTGTTAGGACTGTTTTATGTAGGTTAAATGCTAAACTAAAATTGAGTATATGTTGACAGTTTATTTGACACTCACTGTCCATATGGACTGAGCTTTAGTATTAGATGAATGGTTCCTTTTCCTTCGTGCCACCGTTGACTGCCTATATGCTATGTTCAGTTTCCCCCTTTCACTCTTGTTGCATCACTCACATATTCACACTCATATGCCATGCACACAGTGACACCCTCTCACATTACACCCTATGCACTACATTCATTTCTTCACTATTCACACACATACACTTACATATGACACCTAACTTCTATGTTAGTATTTTTCCCTCTTTCACTCTCTTTCTATCTCTCTATATATAATTGTCACGACCCGCACCCTAGAGTTAGGGCACGAGAACGTAACAACGCCCAGCCTACGCCGCAGTGTCGGCGGTAGAACGCTGTCCTAGGTCTCAATGCATCTAACAGTATAAGACTAAATAGTTCATACTCCCCGAATGGGGTGACATAGCAGAATGTAAACTCAATCACATCTAAAGTAGAGCAAAAAGAAAGATAGATAAAACATGAAATCGAAAAGAGATACAACAGATAGAAGTCTAAGTGTCTAAGGTACAAACTCAGAATACATCTCAAAGCTCAAATACAGTAATCCATAAAATAAATACAACTCCAGACAACTGAGAATAGCTAACTAAACAACCTCTAATGGGTCTCCTCTAGGCTAGCAGGCAATTTCCAAGCTATCTGTAAAATTTGTCATCGTATCCTGTCAGGAAAATGAGCAAGTATAAACACCAACAGCAGTTCCATATGAATTGAGAAATACTATAAGAGACAGTAATAATGAAATACAAGACAAAGATATTGGCGACTTGGGAACCATTTGAAAGCCGAGTTACAACCCTTAAACCAAACAAGGACCGGGGTTGTAACCCTTCTTTCAAACAGAACTTAGTCCCATAACCATGGTACAGTACGAAACAGGTAGAGCATGTGAGAAATGAATCATAGCATGGTGAAAGTACAGTAAGTAAAGGTGAACTAGAAATATATGATATGACAATAAATGTAAAAAGGTGATTTGAACTATTAGAGCAATATGTGATCGGCTAGGGAAGCAAGAGATGGTTATCCACTTGGCCCGGCAATCCGCGGTGTACTCAACGGAGAGTCATGCCATCCAACCTGGATAACTGGTAATGGGGTGTCTGCAACACCCTACGTGAGGTGAGGGTGACGCTAGCAATGTATAGTTACATGAAGGCTTTGATCACATATCCCCTAATAATTCCCTAATCCCCGAATAGTATCACGGATCCGGACATGGCACGTCATGACACGGGGTTCAAGAGCAGGGGGCCAGCCCACTCCCAAATTAGTGTCTATATAAGTACAGGAACACAGGAATATCACATACTCACGTACCAAGAGAGTCTAGGAATAACATCTCATGACAGGATCCGACGTATACTAGTCCGTGAAACGTCGTGTCAGGAAATCAAGTAAAACACTACGACTGAATCGGATATAGTAGATATCAAGACAATAAAAATTATCAGTGAATGTGCTCGCCTGATAACGTGAGCAGCTGATAAGTATAGAGGGTCCAATTGAAGCCACAGAGTCCTATTTAAAGCAACACATGTTACAAGGTATTCAAGTTGTAATAAATAAATCTCTACAAGCAATCTATCTTATACTAGGTTCTTCTAAGTCAAAACGACTCTAGGTCAACTCCGGTCAATAATCTAGTCAAACTAGGTCAAGTGTTGACTTACAGTTGACTTTAGGTCAACTGGTCAACTCTGGTCAAACAGGGTCAAATCTAGTCTAATTATTGAAAATATAAAGTGTACTTCGTTATTCGCACGTCGAAACTTACGACACGCAAATCGAGATAAGAATATCAATGGTAAGGTTGATAATCTTATTATGGTGTTCCACGTGTCCATCTTGTCAATTTTAGCGATGTGAGATCACTGGAATTGACTGAGCTCAGTTTCATTGTACTAATCCCGAAATACGAGCATTTATATGAATTAATTATTAATAATTTATAAAAAGGTTAAACTCAAAGAAACTATAAACAAACATTGTCGAACGATAAAATAAACATCGCCAACGTGTCCAGAATAGTCAAATTAGCTAGGATAGCCTACCCTTCGGTCCAATTTGGACACAAGGGCAAAAAGGTAATTTTGGGTCAAAATGGTGTCCGTGTCAGAGCCGTTTTGCACCGAAAGACGTGCAAGAAAACAAGTCTATAAAATATAACAAATTATATGTCCACGTAACCAGAATGACGATACGAACCCAACGGTATCTCTAGAATTGGATTCCGTTGACCCGATCTCATTTTGGTCCGTTGACCAGAACTTGGAATTCCGGTTTGCACGAAAATGCGTACCGGAGCCAAAGTTCTCAAAACTCAACAAACTACCTGTCAACGAGTCCAGAATGATGATACGAACTCAACGGTATCTCCGAAATTGGATTCCGATGAGCCGATTTCAAAATGACCCGTTGACCCGGATATTGGTATCCAACTTACACCGAAATACGTGCCGGATCCAATGTCCACAAAAATCTAGCAAATTATATGTCAACGAGTCCAGAATGACGATACGAACTCAACGGTATATCCAGAATTGGATTCCGATTAGCCGACGTCAAAAAGTCCCGTTGACCCAGAATGTGGGACCCGCTTTGCACCGAAAAATGTGCCAGGGCCATGTTCTCCAAATCTAACAAATTTTATATGAAAATATGCCAGAACGACGCCACAAGTCAAATGGGGGTGTCAGAAATGAAATATGGAGTCCCATGTTCAAAAATAGAATTTTACAAGTTGGAAATTACGAATTCGGACGGCCAACTTTGGCGTCGAATTCAACCAATCAAACAAGCTCACAATAAAACGAAACTGAAGGGATAGCAAGAGGGTTATACCAGCTTCGTACCGGAACTGGTAGCATGCCAAACGGAGCTGCGGTGGAGGAGATACAAGCTGACGAAGTTGGTCCCACGAAACTGTCCAAATTTAATACAATTTAAACGGTCAACTTGGTGGCCGGTTTTGATGTATCAAACGATAAAACTAACGGACGAAAATTGACATGAGTGAAGGTGGATATACCGAGATTGCGATGGAGCGAAGAAATCACCGATCCAACGGTCGAATCTCCGGGAAAATGCGCACAAAGGTGCTGCGACGGAGCGCCAAAATGAACTCGATTCCGCGCGCGTTACGACGGGACGTCGTGCAAAATGCACGAATCGCCTCGACGGTGCATCCCGGAGACGGTGGCCGTCAGGGGAGGACTCGCCGGAGTGGGGCGCACCCACAGCGAGCCACGACGGCCCACGCGGCGGCGCGACGGCGTACGACGGCGGCCCGTACGCGCGCGCGCGTGCGCGCCTGTGCATGTGCAACTGCGGCTGCTGGCTTCTGTGCGGCGCGGGGAGGCTGCGCCCTAGCCCGGCGAGGCAGGGCAGCTAAGGTGGAGGTGGTGGCGAGCTAAGGTGGCGCGGGAGGTGGTCGGGGCAGTTTGATGTTGATGGTGGTGGCGGTTTTGATGGAGAAGGAGGGGGAAGGAGGAGGAGATGGTTGTGGTGGCGCGGCTGCTCGGCCGGAGAGTGGTGGCCGACGACGCTGCCAGGAAGGAGGAAGGGTGGTGGGCTCGGCCAGAGGAGTGAGGAGAGATGATGGCCATGGTGGTGGTGTCGGGTTGTAGAAGCTGCTGTTGTTCCAAAGTGTAGGAAAAATAAGAGTGGGAGAGAGAGAGAAGAATATGTGAGTGAAATAATTAAAGAGAGAGAGAGGAAAAAGGAGACTTGGGAGTTAGGGCCGGCCATGTTGGCTGAGTGTGGGAAAATTGATGTAGGAGAATGGATGGAGGAGATTAATTGGAAGGGAATCTATGGCTAGGGATTTATTTGAGGAAAATTGTCATTCCTATGGGAATTTAATTCAAGTGAAATTTCCAATAAATATAGAAAAATATATAGGAGAGAACTTGATATTTTTGGGCAAGAAAATATGAGTGCGTCACGATGGAGAGCAACATGGAGCTGGGCTGGACTCGGTGGAGCCGGATTGGGTCAAAATCGGACATTGTGCAAAAATCGAATTAAAATTAGGTGTTGATGATCATGAGTGAATAAGTAACACATGGGGATTCTAATAAATGGGACACAAGTGGCGGACGGATAGTAGGCTCAAAGTAGGCCATGTCCATAGTTGGGGTTGACAGGTTTTGGTCGACAGGGGACCCACAAATCAAGTTGGAAGATAAATGTGACACCGTAGGGTGAAATAAAATCGGGTCACGTGTCAGGAAAGTTGTACGAAGCAAATAGAGCACAAAATGACGTGTCTGAGTGGGACACGAAGGTCATGGGTGACGAGCGTCTCGAGTAGATCATCAATGAGAAGTTGGTTTCAAGAAACTGACTGGTCTTGCGCTCCCAATTTAAAAGTCACGGTAACGTGCTGAAAATGATCAAGGAAAAGAGTGGGAAAATAAATAATAATCAAATGGTCTAAATCGACCCGAAGTTCAGCGAAGCAAAAAGAGCACAAGGAAACAAGTTTGGATGGGACACTATATACCATCATGAAGGTAATCCTGTCCACTCCAAAACTCATAAAGAAGATTTTCAGAGTTGAACATCCCTGACACTCCAAATATCAATGGCACGGGAAAGCACACTTATGGAAAAATAACAGAATAAATTATTTATTAAAATCAGATCAATCAGAAAATTAAAAAAAAAAAATCAACCCGAAATTCAGGGTGCTCACATCCTACCCACCTTACAAAAATTTCGTCCTCGAAATTAAAACGTCCATACTCCCTCTAGGTCAAACCCCCCACAATCAAAGTCCCAGAACTTAAATAAAACATACCATCAAAAAGGGACGTCATGCAGGGTCATGGCATATGGTGGTAGTAAAAGTCTCATCTAGGTATACTAGTCATGCTAACTGAATCGGTCATAAGGTATCAAAACACACAAGCAGTCTAGGGTGTTAAGTCGGAAAAGACACTAAATACAAATCATCCAAACTGTAAGACAGCCTACCATCCTACATGAAAACTGGTACTCACAAAAGTAAAGATAACCACCAATTATCCATAAATGGTTACTATTCAAGAAAACAATCAAAATTAGAAGTTAAAGAGTGAAAGTCAATTGCATGGAAATCCAATCACAATATATATATATATATATATAGAATATTAGTCTCGATACGATCTAAGTTGATCAAATTAGAAAAATCAAGATTAGGCAATATGGAGGACAGTTTAACAAAGTCTGAGAACGAGCATACAAGGATGGAGATTCAGGTCGTAATCAAATTTAAGTTAATTGAGTACAACCCAAGATAAGAAAAGATAATCGAAGTTGATTTGGTCGTGTTTAAGGAAACTAGGATTCAATGATATTGAAAAACCCTTTTTAGAGAAAACATGAAAATATTTCATACGAAGTCAGCAACTCATCCCTCTCTAATACTATCAGTTTATCATTTGCCAAACCATATTTTTTTTTCCACAAGTCCCAATATGAAAATCAACCTCTATATAACTATCATCGAAATTTTATAACCTTCAGTCATCTAAATATTTACCATGATCACCATAGACAAAATTCCAAACTTCCAAAACATTTTCCACGAAGCATACCCCTCTTAATTAGGTATCAACACTTATCCATTTAATCAAGTTTCCAAATTCTTTCACCTCGTTCTAAATTAGATCCGAAACCTCTAAATCCAGTTTATGGAATCCTTGGACTTGTTTAAATCAAGTCTCGTGTTAAATTTAACTCCAATACCACTATATCACACAAATTTATTCTTGTTTATAAATTAACCTTCATATTTTCTTCAACGTTCACCTTCAAATGTTATCCTTTTGAATTCCACAATTTCTCCCAATCATCTAAAATAATTTCTATAACGTAAAATCCTTGTGTTCTCTCTGTCTCTAGTCACCCTCTTAAAATATCTAGTTCAATTTCACATAATTATTTAATACAATAAAAATTCTCACTTCTCCCCCTTTTTTAAAAAAAAAATTCTACATAGCCTCAGAGTAAAAGTTTTTCCAGAATCAATAACCAAGATTTTATAAGTTCTCAAAACTAGGTTGACCTCGAACATCCTCATTAGTTTTGAAATACATCCATGAATTATTCATAACCAACCTTCCGTGATTGTTTCTAAATTTATAACATTTATCACTTGATTCCATTCTAAACCTTTACCACATCTTCCTCTCAATTTTTTCATATTTGACATCCAATATTTTGATTCCTACAAAATCATCATATGATAACCAATTACATCTTTTCCGAACTAGATGATTTACGTCACTTTCTCAACATTTCTCAGGCAAAAAGATATGAAGATTCAAGAGTTTTCAAGGTATAGCTGACAGAATTATATACGAGATAGGGAATTGATGTAATCATGACAGTTATATAAGACAAGGAATGATGGAAATAAAATATAGGCAGGAAGAGAATGATAAAAGAATCTGTTCTGCTTATCTGTTTAAAAGAGGAACCCATTTTGAAATCAGAGCTATAATATCAAATCCAAAATAAGGCCTAGCAAAATCACTGATTTATTGTATTAAGAAGAAATAAATTTTGTAAGAAGTTACACAAGGTTTATAAAAATAGCTAAAGCTACATCCTAAGTAAACAATGAGAAACAAAATAAAACAAAACAACAATAATTCCTTCTCCTTTTTTTGAATGACTGAAACAAAAGTAGCAAAAACATGTTCGAAAACATTTAAGGTATAATCTGATAATCATATGCGTCTATCCAAAATCATGGTACTCTAAATCCTCGTCATACTAGTGAGCAAGGCTACGATAATCACAGAGTCCTTGACTTATGCTCATACCTCTAGAATCATGGTATTTAACATTTTCGCGATGCCGCTAGCTTGGCTGCAAAAACCTTAAATTTCCACACCCGAGAAATATATCCAAAATCAGACTATATGTCCTCACCATGCTGGCTAATGTGACTGTAGAAGACAAGATTTCCATAACTTAGATGACCTAGCCCATATAATTTCATCTTGCCAAAAATTAAATTAAATCAACAACGAATACCCAAAAATTAAATCAAATTTATCAACGAACATCAAAATTCAAAAACGAACAAAATCCATCGAAATACAAACTCGGATGCAACAACTATCATCAAAATTCAAAATTCAACAAACCTCTATCAAAATCAATAAATACAACTCAATTTCAACAATAATCCATCAAATCAAATTCAACAACAGAAAATAAAGATAAAACAAATCATGGAAAAAAGAGAGTTTTCAAATCGAAGTTAGATAAGATTCTCAAGGGTCGTCCCAGGAATCTCTCAAGGGTTTCTAACTGTGATTGAGTGCCTTCAAAATATATCATAATCCTACTGCAGGCTGTAGTGGTACTCTAGTTCGAATACCAATACACTTTTAGTCTCGACCTGCATGAGCCACCACTAAAAACGTGTCACGACCCGCACCCTAGAGTTAGGGCACGAGAACGTAACAACGCCCAGCCTACGCCGCAGTGTCGGCGATAGAACGCTGTCCTAGGTCTCAGTGCATCTAACAGTATAAGACTAAACAGTTTATACTCCCCGAATGGGGTGACATAGCAGAATGTAAACTCAATCACATCTAAGGTAGAGCATAAAGGAAGATAGATAAAATATGAAATCGAAAAGAGATACAACAGATAGAAGTCTAAGTGTCTAAGGTACAAACTCAGAATACATCTCAAAGCTCAAATACAGTAATCCATAAAATAAATACAACTCCAGACAACTGAGAATAGCTAACTAAACAACCTCTAATGGGTCTTCTCTAGGCTAGCAGGCAATTTCCAAGCTATCTGTAAAATTTGTCAACGTATCATGTCAGGAAAATGAGCAAGTACAAACACCAACAGCAGTTCCATATAAATTGAGAAATACTATAAGAGACAGTAATAATGAAATACAAGACAAAGATATCGGTGACTTGGGAACCATTTGAAAGCCGAGTTACAACCCTTAAACCAAACAAGGACCGGGGTTGTAATCCTTCTTTCAAACAGAACTTAGTCCCATAACCATGGTACAGTACGAAACAGGTAGAGCATGTGAGAAATGAATCATAGCATGGTGAAAGTACAGTAAGTAAAGGTGAACTAGAAATATATGATATGACAATAAATGTAAAAAGGTGATTTGAACTATTAGAGCAATATGTGATCGGCTAGGGAAGTAAGAGATGGTTATCCACTTGGCCCGGCAATCCGCGGTGTACTCAACGGAGAGTCATACCGTCCAACCTGGATAACTGGTAATGGGGTGTCTGCAACACCCTACGTGAGGTGAGGGTGACGCTAGCAATGTATAGTTACAGGAAGGCTTTGATCACATATCCCCTAATAATTCCTCCATCCCCGAATAGTATCACGGATCCGGACATGGCACGTCATGACACGGGGTTCAAGAGCAGAGGGCCAGCCCACTCCCAAATCAGTGTCTATATAAGTACAGGAACACAGGAATATCACATACTCACATACCAAGAGAGTCTAGGAATAACATCTCATGACAGGATCCGACGTATACTAGTCCGTGAAACATCGTGTCAGGAAATCAAGTAAAATACTACGACTGAATCGGATATAGTAGATATCAAGACAATGAAAACTATCAGTGAATGTACTCGCCTGATAACCTGAGCAGCTGATAAGTATAGAGGGTCCAATTGAAGCCACAGAGTCCTATTTAAAGCAACACAGGTTGCAAGGTATTCAAGTTGTAATAAATAAATCTCTACAAGCAATCTATCTTATACTAGGTTCTTCTAAGTCAAAACGACTCTAGGTCAACTCCGGTCAATAATCTAGTCAAACTAGGTCAAGTATTGACTTACAGTTGACTTTGGGTCAACTAGTCAACTCTGGTCAAACATGGTCAAATCTAGTCTAATTATTGAAAATATAAAGTGTACTTCGTTATTCGCACGTCGAAACTTACGACACGCAAATCGAGATAAGAATATCAATGGTAAGGTTGATAATCTTATTATGGTGTTCCACGTGTCCATCTTGTCAATTTCAGCGATGTGAGATCACTGGAATTGACTGAGCTCAGTTTCGTTGTACTAATCCCGAAATACGAGCATTTATATGAATTAATTATTAATAATTTATAAAAAGGTTAAACTCAAAGAAACTATAAACAAACATTGTCGGACGATAAAATAAACATCGCCAACGTGTCCAGAATAGTCAAATTAGCTAGGATAGCCTACCCTTCGGTCCAATTTAGACACAAGGGCAAAAAAGTAATTTCGGGTCAAAACGGTGTCCGTATCGGAGCCGTTTTGCACCGAAAGACGTGCAAGAAAACAAGTCTATAAAATATAACAAATTATATGTCCACGCAACCAGAATGACGATACGAACCCAACGGTATCTCCAGAATTGGATTCCGTTGACCCGATCTCATTTTGGTCCGTTGACCAGAACTTGGAATTCCGGTTTCCACGGAAATGCGTGCCGGAGCCAAAGTTCTCAAAACTCAACAAACTATCTGTCAACGAGTCCAGAATGATGATACGAACTCAACGGTATCTCCGGAATTTGATTTCGATGAGCCGATCTCAAAATGACCCGTTGACCCGGATATTGGTATTCGACTTGCACCGAAATGCGTGCCGGATCCAATGTCCACCAAAACCTAGCAAATTATATGTCAACGAGTCCAGAATGACGATACGAACTCAATGGTATATCCAGAATTGGATTCCGATGAGTCGGCGTCAAAAAGTCCCATTGACCCAGAATGTGGGACCCGTTTTGCACCGAAAAATGTGCCAGGGCCCACGTTCTCCAAATCTAACAAATTTTATATGAAAACATGCCAGAACGACGCCACAAGTCTAATGGTGGTGTCAGAAATGAAATCTGGAGTCCCGTATTCAAAAATAGAATTTTACAAGTTGGAAATTACGAATTCGGACGGCCAACTTTGGTGTCGAATTCAACCAATCAAACAAGCTCACAATGAAACGAAACTGGAGGGGTAGCAAGAGGGTTATACCAACTTCGCACCGGAACTGGTAGCACGCCAAATGGAGCTGCGGTGGAGGAGATACAAGCTGACAAAGTTGGCCCCACGAAACTGTCCAAATTTAATATAATTTAAACGGTCAACTTGGTGGCCGGTTTTGATGTATCAAACGATAAAATTAACGGACGAAAATTGACATGAGTGAAGGTGGATATACCGAGATTGCGACGGAGCAAAGAAATCGCCAATCCAATGATCGGATCTCCAGGAAAATGCGCACAAAGTCACTGCGACGGAGCGCCAAAATGAACTCGATTCCGCGCGCGTCACGACGGGACGTCGTGCAAAACGCACGAATTGCCTCGACGGCGCATCCCGGAGGACGGCGGCCGTCAGGGGAGGACTCGCCGGAGTGGGGCACACCCACAGCGAGCCACGGAGGCCCACGCGGCGGCGCGACGGCGTACGACGGCGGCCTGCGCACGTGCGTGCCTGTGCATGTGCAGCTGCGGCTGCTGGCTTCTGTGCGACGCGGGGTGGCTGTGCCCTAGCCCGGCAAGGCAGGGCGGCTAAGGTGGAGGTGGTGGCGAGCTAAGGTGGCGCGGGAGGTGGTCAGGGCAGTTTGATGTTGATGGTGGTGGCAGTTTTGATGGAGAAGGAGGGGGAAAGAGGAGGAGATGGTTGTGGTGGCGCGGCTGCTCGGCCGGGGAGTGGTGGCCGGCGACGCCTGCCAGGGAGGAGGAAGGGTGGTGGGCTCGGCTAGGGGAGTGAGAAGAGATGATGGCCATGGTGGTGGTGTCGGGTTGTAGAAGCTGCTGTTGTTCCAAAGTGTAGAAAAAATAAGAGTGGGAGAGAGAGAGAAGAATATGTGAGTGAAATAATTAAAGAGAGAGAGAGAGGAAAAAGGAGACTTGGGAGTTAGGGCCGGCCATGTTGGCTGAGTGTGGGAAAATTGATGTAGGAGAATGGATGGAGGAGATTAATTGGGAGGGAATCTATGGCTAGGGATTTATTAGAGGAAAATTGTCATTCCTATGGGAATTTAATTCAAGTGAAATTTCCAATAAATATAGAAAAATATATAGGAGAGAACTTGATATTTTTGGGCAAGAAAATATTAGGGCGTCACGATGGAGAGCAACATGGAGCTGGGCTGGACTCGGTGGAGCCGGATTGGGTCAAAATCGGACATTGTGCAAAAGTCGAATTAAAATTAGGTGTTGATGATCATGAGTGAATAAGTAACACATGGGGATTCCAATAAATGGGACACAAGTGGCGGACGGATAGTAGGCTCAAAGTGGGCCATGTCCATAGTTAGGGCTGACAGGTTTTGGTCGACAGGGGACCCACATATCAAGTTGGAAGATAAATGTGACACCGTAGGGTAAAATAAAATCGGGTCACGTGTCAGGAAAGTTGTACGAAGCAAATGGAGCACAAAATGACGTGTTTGAGTGGGACACGAAGGTCATGGGTGACGAGCGTCTCGAGTAGATCATCAATGAGAAGTTGGTTTCAAGAAACTGACTGGTCTTGCGCTCCCAATTTAAAAGTCACGGTAACGTGCTGTAAATGATCAAGGAAAAGAGTGGGAAAATAAATAATAATCAAATGGTCTAAATCGACCCAAAGTTCAGCGAAGCAAAAAGAGCACAAGGGAACAAGTTTGGATGGGATACTATATACCATCATGAAGGTAATCCTATCCACTCCAAAACTCATGAAGAAGATTTCCAGAGTTGAACATCCCTGACACTCCAAATATCAATGTCACGGGAAAGCACACTTAAGGAAAAATAACAGAATAAATTATTTATTGAAATCAGATCAATCAGAAAATTAAAAAAAAAATTAACCCGAAATTCAGGGTGCTCACAATATTGTATGTAATATAGGTATAAAATGTGTAATATCGATATATGTTAATATGTATGTTGTCTAGTCTCTTCCTGCAGTCATTCTATCCATGATCCAGCTTCTTGCAGAAAGTACAACTAATGGGCTGCTGCCTGGGTGTCTGTTGGTAAAGTGTATGTCCCTGGCCCTGAAACTGCTGCTGAATAGGCCTCTGCTATTGATGCTGTTGAATCTGTACATGAGGCCTCTTGGCCGGTCCTCTGCTGCCACTGGCTCTATGAGCGTCTCGTCCCCTCTTGAGCTTCAGCTCAAGATCATCCTCTGCTGCTAGGGAACCCACCAGAATCTCCTCAAAAGTGGCACTCCGGTCACTCTTGGACTTGACCTCCTTGACTAACCCCTTTCGAAACCTCCAGGCCTTTGCTGTCTTACTAAGTCCCTCAAAAAATCTGCCCAGATGACAGAACTCCCCTGCGTACTCTTCGACAGTCTGACTGTCCTGAACTAAGCTCTCAACTGCGTCTCCAGGGCACCAAGAGATGTGTCAGGGAAAAATTTCTCCTTGAACAGCTTCTTGATGGCTGCCCAAGTCTGTCCCTCTGTACCGACCCTCGGGTCCATCTGGTACCAAGTGCGAGCCAGGTCCAGCATCTGACTACCTGCCGCCTCAATTTACAGTCGTGCTAGAATCTCCGCCAGCCGAAAGATCTCCTCGATGTGCTCTATCCAGTCATCCACATACAGAATCCCCTCTGTGCCGCGGAAGTCCCGCGGATGCATCTTTTGGAACTCCTAGATCCCTGGTATCTTCGGCTGATACTGCTGAATCTGGTCTGCCTGGGGCTGCACAATGACTCTCTCCACTATCATCAGGGCAAGCTGATGGGCATTCTCTATGCCCTACTAAAAATGAGCGGACTATTGTCGCTGAGCCTCTACCATCCTCTGAAGGAAGGCAAACAACTGTGCTGTATCAACCGATCCCGAAGGCGGTTGCTGCTGGAAGAAATCAGGAATGACGGAGGAAGGTCTCGTAACAGGTAGACGTGCACCCCGAATGCGGCAGAAACTCCAACATGAGAAGGTACCACGGGAGCTGCCTGACCGGGCTGAGCCGGACGAGAGGTGGCAGACCTCTCAGTAGTATCCCTCTGGCCGGAGCGATGGGATCGTATCTACACTATTTTGGAGACACAGATCAAACAAGAAGGCAATTACTGAGAATGAATCGATAACGTCAAAGGAGGACAGTTTATTTCAAAGGAAGACAATAAAGCAGCAAGAATTTTGATAATAGAATCAGATAAGAGCTTTTCCTAGGTGTGATTGAGTACCTTCAAAACTATATACTATATCCTACTGCAGGCTGTAGTGATACTCTAGTTCGAATACCACTACATAACTTTCGACCTGCATGGGCCACCACTAAAAACGTGTCACGACCCGTATCCAGTGTAGGGGCACGAGAAGTGGGTACATCCAGCCTATGCCTCAGTATCGGCGGTAGACCGTTGTCCTAGGTCACATAAATCTAACAATTATAAGGTACCTGTACAGTATATATGCTCCGAATGGAGGACAATATAGAAATGTACAACTCAATCACAGCTAAGGTAGAAAATACGATAAGATAGATAGACAATGAAAATCATCAAATGAAATACAAACATGAGAAGAAGTCTAAGTGTCTAAGATAACATCTCCACAAAATCTAGAATAACAACAAGATCCCAAATATAACATAAATGTATCCAAATGAGACAAGACATCTAAATAAGATAGAAGTCTAAGCTAACTAGCCTAAACTATAGGGGTGACATCATCTACTGCCGATGGATCCTGCTGAAGGTCCAAGCCGCAGGTGTCATCTATGGCAGCTCCATAATAGGTAGGGCAAAGGTCCTCGTCATCCTCTGTAATATTTTCAACAGGTCCAGTCAGGACAGGAACGAGCACATAATCTCACCAGTTCATATCAAGACAGAAATATAAAGCATGCAATAGAGTAAAATACATGAAATACTGAAAGAAAGTACATGTAGTAAAAGAGAAAGAACTGTAATGTAAATAGCTACTATCAGTGACTAGTGATGTAGAGTACAAGATAGACATATGCACGGCTTGAATTTGCACATGATTACAATAAGAGTTTATACAATGACCACTTGGGATTGTTCACATGACTGCTTCTACTCTCCCGTACCCCAATCAATACACAAGGATCCAGACAAGTTATGTTATTGTATAATATTTCACATGGGGGCCCATAAATGGGTGCACATGAAGCTATATACGAGGGCTCTGTGAGTATAAGAGTACATGAATCACAAGAGTGTACATGAATAATGAAAGCACAAGAGTACATAATGAAAGTAAAATTGTAACGCACAGTCCCAAAATACGTAGGACTAGGAACGTAGACATGCCAGCCATATAATAAATATACGTAAGCTGTAAAATGCAGTAGAACCATGACTAATCTCATCCACACAAAATAAATAAATGAAAGATATCATATAATGATAATGAATTGTCTTGATACAATATGTTGGGTGGAGACACATCCACTACCAACAAAATAAAAAGAAGAGGTACATGATATACAAAAGAAATGGCAAAGGTAGCAGGATAGATCCAAGACACGTCATCCTCGAATAAGTAGAGAAGACCACGATCTCGATTAGAATACCTACGAAAGACACGAACACACACCTGGAGAGATAACCAGGTTCTCAGAGGGACGTAACAAGACACATAATATTATGCCAATATAACTGAATATAAATTGCTCAAATAAATAAGTCAATTGAGTTATAACATGGTCCAATACACACCATTAAACTAGCGTACCATCCCCCCAACCAAACAAGAACAGGTGATGGTAAACTAATTCACGATGACGTGTCTTTCCATGCCATGAATCTAATATAGTATTCAGACCCCAACAAGGTTTAGTACCTTCTCATCGAAATAGTGAGCCACACCTAAAGCAAATAAGGACAAGATATGGCAAACTAGTCTGCGACAAGTCACTGTTCCAGGCCACGGTCAAATACAAGTACCCAAACCAAAAGTACTCGTTAATAACGGATAAAGGTGCCTAACCGTTCTAAGTGAAATGTAGTTAAGAACAATCCTTCGTATGCATGGGCCCTGGCTAAAATGGGATCGACATGGTCCCCCCTTGGGGCACTAGAGGCCCAATCAATAAGAGCATAACATTCCGCAGAACGTCAGTGGCCGTCAGTAATCAATGGGTCATCAATCCCATATCTCCAGCGGATCATCCGGGTTACAAAGAAAAGTGCATCGTAGCCCATACGCTAAGAAATTGTCCTCCCCGCCCAATGCCTACTATGTTGTATCCATAATACAAAACCTCTACAACCGCTAGGTCAAACTAGCATACAATTCTATTAGCGATTAATCCTATCGCACGGCTTATACGTACTGTTGGCCAACCAATCATGCACGTCCGTGTTCTACATGCGACACACAACTTCATGGTACAACGTATCAAGGCCAATGAATGCAACACACACGGTGGTCCCTTAAATCTAGGTTTAATGTGTAAGAAAAATAATGCATAGCAGAAAATATAACTGAACAGCAAGTTCTAACAAGTTATGCCATGTATCACAGTTTATTTTACATAATAAAATAATGCATAAAATATAAGCTACAATAAATAAACAATAAATGGCTTGGTATCTTGCCTGGTAGGACGCCTGGTGTACTGCAATGATCAATATGGCACGAACTGCGACTTCGGATAACAACTACACAAGGTGACCTCTGATGGTGGCACGGACAGTTCCATTGGGTCCAGAAGGGTCAAATTAATTAGGGTAGAAATAAGGTAGTATAGAATTGGTAAAGGAATAGGAAAGATAGGCTGGGTCATGGAATGGACGATAATCGAAGGAATTCATCAAATAATACGAATTTAGAAAATTATTTATAATATTCGAAAACTATATTAACCCAAAATCATTATAGGTATTTATATGTAAAAAAATTATTTTTAGATCAAAAACCACAATCTACTTAATAAATTTATTTTATATAATTATTTGAAAATATATAAATGATAATTTGGAACTAAAAATATTTATAGGTTAAATACTTGGGAAAAATACAAAAATCATTTTAGGTTAAAACCACTCATTTGTAAAAATATTCTTTTTAGAAAAGGAAAAGACTATACTTTTTAAATGACATATATATATATATATATATATATATATATATATATATATATATATATATATATATATATATATATATATATATATATATATGAAACAATACCAAACCTAGAAAAATCATTTTAGTGCCCAATGAAAAAGAAAAAGGAAAAAAAAACAACATTTCATCAAAAGAATTTCTGGTCAAACTATATAAAATACCATAAATAACATAATATATTTTAGGCTAAAACCCCAGTTTTGAAATTAATGCATATATATATATATATATATATATATATATATATATATTTATATATATATATATATATATATATATATATATATATATATATATATATATATATATATGAAACAATACCAAATCTAGAAAAATCATTTTAGTGCCCAATGAAAAAGAAAAAGAAAAAAAACAACATTTCATCAAAAGAATTTCTGGTCAAACTATATAAAATACCATAAATAACATAATATATTTTAGGCTGAAACCCCAGTTTTGAAATCAATGCATATACTGTTATACATAAAATAATCATAGTAATGATAATAATTATAATACACCAAAAAGAAAACTTTATCACACTAAAAATAAAAACTAAACACATACTATACTCTTCTCTCTTTTTAATAGAGAGAACAATGATCACAAATAAAAAGGAAAGAGTACATGTGAGAGAGAGACATGCGAGAGAGAGGACAGTGACAAAGAGGGACGAGAGGGAAAGAGAAGCGGGGGAAAGAAGTCGGGGAAGAGAGGGAAGGAGAGGCGGAGGCGGGTTCAATCGGATGGTACGCGGGTCCGGCTCACACGTGCTCGTAGTGACGCCGGGCTCGCCGACGGAGAGAGCTGTGCGGCCACCTGGGGATGAAGGCGGCGGCGCACAGCACGTAGATCGACGCCGGGCGGCGACCAGGCTAGCGTATAGGCACGACGACATATTTTGGAGAACGGGGGCGGTCTCTGGCCGAGGGGTTCCACGGCGCGGGTGGAGCTTCCTGTGGCGCACGGCCACGGCAGTGTCGGTGAGGTTGGTGGTGGTGTTTTCATTTGTTTTCTTTTTCTTTTCTTGGTGGTGATGGTGCCCCGGTGATGGGACGGTGGTTGTAGGACTGGTAGTGGTGGTGATTCGATGATGGGAGTTTGGGAGGTGGTCGGTCGGACTGGGTTGGTTTGACCGGAGGTTGGCGTCGTGGTTCCGTGTGGGGGCGATAGGTGGTGAAGGTCCGGGGGATCTGTGGGGTGACGGTGACGGGTGGCGGTGATGGTGACTGTATTTTGGGGGTTTTGCTGGTGGTCATTGGCGTTGGCGGAACGGTCAATTGGTGTGGTTGCTGTGGTGCAGGGTTAGTCCAGGGAGGAGCCGAAGGTGGTTGCGGCTAGAGGTCTGCTGTGTGTGGCTGGACAGTCGTGGGGGTGGCCGAGGTTGGCATGGTGGTGTGGGCTGGTTGTGGTGACGGCCATGACGATGGCCGGTGGAGGGTGTGGGGTGTTGCTGGAAGACGGCGGCTGAGGTTGGGTACGGCGATGGATATGGCAGCGGACAAGACGGGATTAGGATTAGGGTTAGAAATTTGATATATCGTATCGGAGTTGTCGACACGAAGAAATAAATGTATGTGTAAAAATAATAGAAAAAGAAGGTCACCCAGGGTCGGACCCGAGGCCAATCACAGTTGACATGGAAAGGATTGGACACCGACACGATGCACTCACTTTTGTGGTAGAAATTTATGGAAGAATAATTGTGGAAAAACAATAGGGAGTCTCCCTATATATAGGGGGTAGAACTCCTAGTTGGATAAGTGGTAGGAATTTAAATCCCCAAGTGGATATTCCCATATTTAATTTTAAATAGATTAACTAACTTAATCTTATCAAAATTTAAACCTATATAAATCTTATAATTTAAACTTATCAAAACTTTAAAATTCAATCAACAAATCAAAATTTGAGTTACCATGACAAATTTAAACATTGAACCACAACTTTCAAAATATAATAAATAATAAAATAATTAATTTCAAAAATAAAAAATATTTTTAAATATCTTTTTGAATAATAAAATATTAATATTAATTAATTTTGAAAATAGAATTGTATACATGAATTCAAATTCATGTACCTCGTATGAAAAGAATATTTGCATAAAAATAGTTTTCAAAATTACTATTTATATTGTATAATAAAATAAGTAACCTTTTATAATGTAAAATAAAGTTTTGGAAATCCCAATGTGACGCCTTTTACAACTTTAAGCAATTGAAAATATTTACTATATATTATTTTGAAAATTATGCTTCACCTATAGTTATAAAACATTTTATAAAAAAATTTGTACCTCGCACATATTCGCACTCAACGAGCAAATACAAAAAAGATTAGTACCAAATTAAAAAAATAAATCGTAGTAAAAATTTAGGGGGTTTACATCCTACCCAACTTACAAGAATTTCGTCCTCGAAATTAAGAATAAGTATGGGGGTTGAGAAGGTACAAGAGCATATCGATAAGGAAATACGATCAAGTCATTGGACGAGGCAAAGAACGACGTTCAATGCAACCATGCATTAGAAAATCGTGATTTCTATAATGACAAAAATTATGGTTATGGAATTGAACGAGGGTCGCTAGTCAAGGCAATAAAATCATGATAATACGAATGGAGTAGATCAAGAGAGTAACTTAGGGTCTTGGGAGAGATGGTTTTTTGGAGAAGGTTGTATGGTAAATATCTAGGTTGAGGGTACGAATAAAAGGACGATTGGAATCATTTTCAAGTTTCATAGAAGGTTGCGATAATAGATATGGAATCGACGAGTGGTTCAAAGTGAGGATATAGTCACCTTGGTTGGTCTATGGCTAACTATCTTGGCAATAGATGGTGGGACAACTAAAGGTGATACTTTGGGTCTATCTATCAAGTATGAGTCTTCGTCTAAATAGGTGAAAGACGAAAACCAATATGAGTCCAAAGAAGTTGTTTTCGAATACCAATATGTGATCCAAAGGCGGGTGAGTAATTCAAAATAAATTGCCAAGGCTGTCGCAGATGAGACTCTAAAGGGCAAGTTTAGCTATGTCCTTATCCACGTAGAACGATAGATAAAAGCGAACCAAAGTGCACTCGGTTGATTAGACCATCATGCACCAGTTCTGACTAGAAAATATGTTAGTGAGCGCACTCAATAGCATAAGTCATGAACAAGCTCGACAGATAGATAAGCTTGCAAAACTAAATTATAGTAGCAACATTAGTCAAGATGGTAAAAATATAGGTATGTGAGATTAAGATTGAAAGGAACTAGGGTTTGGTCAAAGTCCTCAAAAATCTAGACCATGTTCTATGTTGATACCTATACAGTCGTCCTACCGTCTACTTGTCTAAGACTTGGTTAAGGTCATAAGGAAGGTTAGGTCGTAAGGCATTCTACCCAACTTACAAAAGTTAAACTAGTAGGGTGATGGGACAATGGGTCATGTCCACCTAGTATGGGTTACCTTATTAATCTCTATCAACCACGAAAGAAGGCACGAATCACGATAGAGGGGATCAAGCAAGGTGCAAATCGAGGAATCAAACGAGAGTTCGAAAATGGAATCGAGGAGGGAGGTCAAGTATGTGGATGAGATCTTAGACTCTAATCCTATACGCAGGCTTTCTTGGTACGGGTAAGTAACCAAATAATTTATCTTAACCTGCATGGGCCACCACAAAAATATGTAACACCCTAGTCCCAAAATACGAAGGACTAGGAACGTAGACATGCCAGCCGTATAATAAATATAAGTAAGCTGTAAAATGCAGTAGAACCATGACTAATCTCATCCACATAAAATAAATGAATAAAAGATATCATATAATGATAATGAATTATCTTGATACAATATGTTGGGTGAAGACACATCCACTACCAACAAAATAAATGGAAGAGGTACATGATATACAAAAGAAATGGCGAAGGTAGCAGGATAGATCCAAGACACGTTATCCTCGAATAAGTGGAGAAGACCACGATCTCAACTAGAATACCTGCGGAAGATACGAACACACACTTGGAGAGATAACCAGGTCCTCAGATGGACGTAGCAAGACACATAATATTATGCCAATATAACTGAATATAAATTGCTCAAATAAATAAGTCAATTGAATTATAACATGGTCTAATACACACCATTGAACTAGCGTACCATCTCTCCAACCAAACAAGGACAAGAGATGGTAAACTAATTCACGATGACGTATCTTTCCATGCCATGAATCCAATATGATATTCGGACCCCAACAAGGTTCAGAACCTTCTCATCGAAATAGTGAGTCACATCTACAACCAAACAAGGACAAGATGTGGCAAACTAGTCCACGAAAAGTCAATGTTCCAGGCCATGGTCAGATACAACTACCCAAACCAAAAGTACTCGTACCTAACGGATAAAGGTGCCTAACCATTCTAAGTGAAATATACTTAAGAATAATCCTTCCTACGCATGGGCCCTGGCTAAAATGGGATCGGCATGGTCCCTCCTTGGGGCACCAGAGGCCCAATCAATAAGAGCATAACGTTCCGCAAAATGTCAGTGGCCGTCAGTAATCAATGGGTCATCAACCCCGTATCTCCAGCAGAGCATCCGGGACACAAGAAAAAGTGCATCGTAGCCCATACGCTAAGGAATTATCCTCCCCGCCCAATGCCTACTATGTTGTATCCACAACACAAAACCTCTATAATTTCTAAGTCAAACTAGCATGCAATTCTATTAGCGGTAAATCCTATCACACGGCTTATACGTAATGGTGGCCAGCCAATCACGCACGTCCATGATCTACATGCGACACATAACTTCGTGGTACAACGTATCAAGTCCAATGAATGTAACACATAAGATGGTCCCTTAAATCTAGATTTAATGTGTAAGAAAAATAATACATTGCAGAAAATATAACTGAACAGTATGTTCTAACAAGTTATGCCATGTATCACAGTTTATTTTGCATAAAAATAAATAAATAATGCATAAAATATGAGCTACAATAAATAAACAGCAAATGGCAAGGTGTCTTACCTGGTAGGACGCCTGGTGTACTACAATGATCAATATGGCACGAACTGCGACTTCGGGTAAAAACTACACAAGGTGACCTCTGATGGTGGCACAGACAGTTCTATTTGGTCCAGAAGTGTCAAATTAATTAGGGTAGACATAAGGTAGTATAGAACTGGTAAAGGAATAGGAAAGATGGGTTAGGTCATGGACTGGACAATAATCGAAGGAATTTGATCAAATAATACGAATGTAGAAAATTATTTATAATATTCGAAAACTATATTAACCCAAAATCATTATAAGTATTATATGTAAAAAATTATTTTTAGATCAAAAACCTTAATTTACTTAATAAATTTATTTTATATAATTATTTGAAAATATATAAATGATAATTTGGAACTAGAAATATTTATAGGTTAAATACTTGGGAAAAATACAAAAATCATTTTAGGTTAAAACCAATCATTTGTAAAAATATTCTTTTTAGAAAAGAAAAAGGCTATACTTTTTAAATGACAATATTTTAGTTAAATATTTGAAAATATTTATGAGTTACTTAGGCCAATTCTATAACATGGTCATATATATATATATTACTTAGGCCAATTCTAAAACATGGTCATATATATATATATATATATATATATATATATATTTGAAACAATACCAGACCTAGAAAAATCATTTTAGTGCCCAATGAAAAAGAAAAAGGAAAAAAACACATTTCATCAAAAGAATTTCTGGTCAAACTATATAAAATACCATAAATAACATAATATATTTTAGCTAAAACCCCAGTTTTGAAATCAATGCATATACTGTTATACATAAAATAATCATAGTAATAATAATAATTATAATACACCAAAAAGAAAACTTTATCACACTAAAAATAAAATAAAAATAAAAACTTAATACATACTGTACTCTTCTCTCTTTTTAATAGAGAGAATATTGATCACAAATAAAAAGGGAAGATTACGAGTGAGAGAGAGACAGGCGAGAGAGAGGACATCGACAGAGAGAGACGAGAGGAAAAGAGAAGCGGGGGAAAGAAGTCGGAAAAGAGGGGGAAGGAGAGGCGGAGGCGGGTTCGATCGGGCGGTGTACGGGTTCGACACGCACATGCTCGTGGTGGCGCCGGGCTCACCGACGGAGAGAGCTGCGCAGCCACCTGGGGATGAAGGCTGCGGCACGCAGCGCGGAGATCGACGCCGGGTGGCGGCCAGGCTCGTGGAGAGGCACGGCGGCAGATTTTGGAGAACGGGGGCGGTCTCTGGCCGAGGGGTTCTACGGCGCGGGCGGAGCTTCCGGTGGCGCGCGGCCACGACGGTACGTCGGGTGAGGCTGGTGGTGGTGTTTTCACTTGTTTTCTTTTTCTTTTCTTGGTGGTGATGGTGCCCCGGTGATGGGACGGTGGTTGTAGGGCTGGTAGTGGTGGTGATTCGATGATGGGAGTTTGGGAGGACGGGAGGTGGTCGGTCGGATTGGGTTGGTTTGATCGAAGGTTGGCGTCGTGGTTCCGTGTGGGGGCGGCAGGTGGTGGAGGTCCGGGGTATCTGTGGGGTGGCGGAGATGGGTGGCGATGATGGTGACTGTATTTTAGGGCTTTTGCTTGTGGTCATTGGCGTTGGCAGAACGGTCAATTGGTGTGGTTACGGTGGTGCAGGGTTAGTCCAGGGAGGAGCCAAAGTTGGTTGCAGATGGAGGTCTATTGTGTGTGGCTGGGACAGTCGTGGGGGTGGCTGAGGTTGGCGTGGTGGTATGGGCTGGTTGTGGTGACGGCCACGACGATCGCCGGTGTAGGGTGTGGGGTGTTGCTGGGAGACGGCGGCTGACGTTGGGTACGGCGAAGGATATGGCAGCGGACAAGACAGGATTAGGGTTAGGGTTAGAAATTTGATATATCGTGTCGGAGTTGTCGACACAGAGAAATAAATGTATGTGTAAAAATAATAGAATAAGAAGGTCACCCGGGGTCGGTCCCGAGGCCAATCACGGCTGACACGGAAAGGATTGGACACCGACACGATGCACTCACTTTTGTGGTAGAAATTTGTGGAAGAATAATTGTGGAGAAACAATAGGGAGTCTCCCCTATATATAGGGGGTAGAACTCCTAGTTGGATAAGTGGTAGGAATTTAAATCCCTAAGTGGATATTCCCATATTTAATTTTAAATAGATTAACTAACTTAATCTTATCAAAATTTAAACCTATATAAATCTTATAATTTAAACTTATTAAAACTTTAATATTCAATCAACAAATCTAAATTTGAGTTTCCATAACAAATTTAAACATTAAACCACCAATTTCAAAATATAATAAATGATAAAATAATTAATTTCGAAAATAATAAATATTTTTAAATATCTTTTTGAATAATAAAATATTAATATTAATTAATTTTGAAAATAGATTTGTATACATGAATTCAAATTCATGTACCTCGTATGCAAAGAATATTTGCATAAAAATAGTCTTCAAAATTACTATTTATATTGTATAGTAAAATAAGTAACCTTTTATAATGTAAAATAAAGTTTTGGAAATCCCACTGTGACGCCTTTTACAACTTTAAGCAATTGAAAAAATTTACTATATATTATTTTGAAAATTATGCTTCACCTATAGTTATAAAACATTTTATAAAAAAATATGTACCTCGCACATATTCGCACTCGACGAGCAAATACAAAAAAGATTAGTACCAAATTAAAAAAAATCATAGTAAAAATTTAGGGGGTTTACAGAAACGCACATGACATAATGTATCTGATTCTCCCGAGGGGGATAACATCTCAATGTAAAGATCCATATAGTACTAATCCGTGTTAACAACGTAACAGCATCAAGTAAAGTAATCCAGAGCAAGAATATAAATCCTAGCAAGTATGAAATGATCAGAGAATGTACTCGCCTGATATCCTGAGTATCTGGTAATTTTAGATGTCCAGACAGAGTAGATGAGTCCTATTTAGAGCAACACAGGTCACAACATGTTCAGAATGGTAATATTGAAGATTATAATGCATTCTATATGATTTCTAGATCATCTAGGCCAAAGTCAACTCTTGGTCAACTGTGGTCAACTTACAAAGTCAAACTAGGTCAACCAAGCTATTCTAGGTCTAAACCTAGTCTAACAAGTCATTTTAGACTAAAGTCAACCCTTGGTCAACTCTAGTCAACTACACTAGTCAAACTAGGTCAACTAGGTCAAGTCCTAGCCCAATCAAGTCTTACTGAGCCTAACCAAGTCTAGCCTAGTACTCACACACAATCGCAAGGTCAACTAGTGTCCAGTTGTATAAAGTGTCATATGTGTCAAGGTGTATAAAGTGTAAATATATCAAAGTGTTAACATGTAAAAGAGGGGTTATGTAGTGTAGCAGTTATAGGTGTGCATCAATGTGTCAAGGAAACTAGTGTCCAGTTGTGAGATAGTGGCAAGTGTCATGAAGTAGTGGGACAGTGAGTGGTGTGTATTCAGCTGTGTGGACAGTGAGCTAGAGAGTGTGTGTGTGGACATACATGTGTCAGTGATGTAGGAGAGTGTGTGGGTGTGTGGATGTTTATGTGTGATAGGAATATATGTGTGTACAGTGATAGTAAGGTGACAGAGTGAGGATTTATGTGTATCCTAGTCAAATGTGTGTGTGTACTGCAAGTAGGAGAGTGTGTGTTTGTGATAGCAGGTGGTAGAGGGTGTGTGTGTTTGTCCAATGTGTGTGTGTGAGAGGATGTATGTGAGGGTGTGATAGTGAGAGTGAAAGAAACTCAGTTATTATATCATATCAATGATTTTCGGTATTTCAACATTCAATTATTCTAACTAAAAATAAAAAACAATTCTATATACAAACTTATTATCAGTTTTGATACAATAACACATGATCTCGGTTTTCATTCTCAAGGTTAACATTCAATTTTGTATATATATAAGATACAACTCAGTTTTCATGTCAACCCAAATTCAATGAACCAAAATCAGTTTTAAACATTTAAAACCAAAGACCCTTCTCAGTTATCAGTACAATCTCAGGTTTTCAAATTTCATATACAAACATGTATGTATATATACAATCAGTTCACAGGTTGGATATAACTCAGTTTTCAGAAAACTCGATATCAAATCAGTGAGTAAAATACATAGGTACAGAAACTTAAAATCCAGTTCATCATAACAAATCGAACCCAGGTTTCATTCATTCAAGTTTAACATTCAGTTTAAAACCTAAATATCAAAATAATGCCAATTTCAACCCAAACCCAATTTGAATGTAATTTTATTTGAAAACCCAAAATTAGTATGTGCAAAGTGTGCCCCACATGTGAACGTGTCAGGGGGGTGTTCGTATCCAAACAAGTGGACACGAACGTGTCTAAACAAGTTTAAACACACACAGTTTCAGTTCCTGTATCCCAACATGAACAACCCCCAATTTCGAATCCAAAACTAATCAAAACCCAAAATAAATTATGTGCAGAGGTGTAGATACATTACATGTGTCATGGGGTGTCATCTTGTGTCCACATAGCTGGACACAAAGTGTCCAAAACATGTTAAAACGTGTATAAGTAACACAATATAGCCTAGGTCTCGTGCAGAGGTGTCGGGTAGCCTAGGACACGACACACGTAACTTCGTGTCACGTGCTCACGTCCGCAGGTAGGTGGGGTATAGATCTAGGTGTCTGACACCGTGAATGGTGTCCAAGTGTCGCCGTGTCTCGATACGAAGGTCATATTAGAGGGCCCTGTTCGTGCGTAGACTGCTACTGTAAAACCAGTACGGGTGGGTTTTCGTGTCTGACATGACACATGAGTCCACGAAACTTGGGGGCACGTTCGCAGACACTGCCCCCAATTGTCCACCAAGTTTCATGGTGTCTCGAGCTGTGTTGTGTCCGCAATAAACGTCGGGTAGCAGGACAGTGCACACGCGTGTCGTACAACGTGTTCGTGCCTGTTTCCGACACGAAAATGACACGAATTCGTGTTCAGTCCTTTGGGGATTCAAAACACACCTAGAGGGCTACAAATCACTTCAAACAGAATTCGAAAATAACAAAATAAATTTCATTCAAACATTTCATTGAACACTTATGCACACATACGGACACATGTCCGATACGAACACCAAACTAATTCTAATTTCTACCAAACTTCACCTACAGCTAGGGGACACCAAGATGGATGCATCTATAGAAAAAAAATCATGATATTAAAGGTATTTGAAGGGATTACCTATAGAGAGCCAATCTCCAAGAAAAAGCCCCAAATAGTAAAGTCCTCTTCCTCAAGCAATGTCCCAATGAGCTCCCCTCCTTGCAAGCTAGCCTCCTTCTTCTTCTACTCTAGATTTGGAATCAAATGCAAAAGATTGGGTTCAATTTGGTGGAGGAATAGGGAGATTTGGCAATTTGGGGAAGAAATTAGGGTTTCCTACAAGGGGGTGTTCTAAATGAGGCAAATGGTCAAAAAGAGAGACTTTATAGAGGAAGAATTAGGTCATAAGTGGCTGTGATGGCTGACCAAGTGAAGGGCTAGGGTTAGGGTTTCTCATGGTGGGCTTTGGGCCAAGATTAGTAACTAGCTAGCTCAACTCCTTAACCAAAAGTCCAAAACACTAAACTCTCTCAATCCTCTCATGAACCCTAGTCACACTCAAGTCAACTAAGACCAACTTAAGTTAGATTAGGGCCCCACACGATGCTAACTAAGTCACCAAAGTCAAAGTCAACTCTAGGTTAGCCTCTTAAGTCACAACTAGCAAAAGTCAAAATAACAACCATCAATCAAATAATTAACAACTAATTCCAAGAAACCAAAATAACCAAAATACCCCTAGGCCAAAAATGATAAATAAAACACATCTTATCACATGGTTAGGCTCTAGGTCAAGTAGTCTCTAGGGTTTCACTAGCAGCACATCAAAATCATAAGTCATAGTTTTAAAAATGATTAAAAATCACCAAAAATCATATCATGATTTAAATAAAATTATTAAATGATTTAAAAAATAAAAAAATTTCAAAATTATCTTTATTTTAGAAACTGGGTGCTACACAGACTGTTCCATCAGATCCAAAATGATCAAATTAGCTACGGTCAATAGGGAGAAGTACAGAAACTGACGAGCAATAGGAACAAGGGGATTAGTCATGGACAAGATAATGATTTAAGAAATTTTGAGGGAATAATACTTATACTATTGTGGAAAAGTATTTGTAATATTTAAAAAAAAAATTGTTAGTTAGAACAGTTTTAAGATAATCCTTGAAATATAAGAATCATTGTAAGGTAGAAACCTAATTTGTGTCAAAATATAATTTGCAGGTGCAAAGCTACAGTAAGACATCAGATAATATTAAATATATATTTTTTTCAAAATAATTTTTAGTAAAATATTTAAAAAAATTAAAAAAAAATCATTTTTAGCAAAAAATTCTATGTTTGGAAAAATATGATTTCTATGTAACAATATATTTCCTTAGCCCAAAATATTTTTAGAAGAATACTTAAAATATCAAAAATCATTTTACGCTAAAAACTCTAAGTTTGTAAAAATAGGGTCTTGAGATAGAACTATATTAGAAATAGAAATTTATTTTAAAATTTTAGAAACTAAAATTTATGGGTAAAAATACTTATTTTTAGAAATATAAAATCTAGTAAGGGTTTTTTGGGCTAAGACTAAATTTTATCAAAATATAATTTTGGATTAAAACTATCTTTTGTAACTAGCTGAAAATATCATAATAATATTTTCATCAATTTCCTAAATTAAAAATAGTATTAACAATATACAAATGATTTTAACAATAACACCAGTAATAATAATAATTATACTAATTATAATCATAAGCTACACACACTTATTTACCTAGATATTTCTAAATAATAAGGCAAATAATAAAATAAATAAGAAAAAAATAATAATAAAGAAAACAACCATACGAAAACAGAGTATTGTTGTTCTTATTCTACTTTGGGGAACGAGAGTAGGTAGGAACCGAGATTTAGGGTCGGGAGAGAAGAAAACTAAGGGCGATGGAGAGCTCAAGAGAGAGAAAGAGATGGAGGGAAAATGGGCTTACAGTGGAGGGTGCTCCCTGCTGTGATCGGATGTTGGCCTGGCCGATTGACTGCTTAGCGCGGGCGGAGGTGCTCGCAGCGAGGCCACAACGAATGGAGGCGCCTGCTGCGAGGTTCTCGGACGCACGGCGGTGCTGCGCGGCTTCGACGGAGGTAGGTGAGGGTGGTGGCATGAAGGGCTAGGTGCTGGCCACGGTCGGTAAATGGAGGTGTTGGATGTTTGGTCGGGGAGTTTAGACGGTAGGGAGGTCGGTTTGGCGTGGGTGTCTGAACACCGACGGAGGGTGGTTTGATGGCAGCAGCTAGGGCACCGGAGAAGGCGGGGTCGAGCGTGGCGCTATGGTGCTGGTGATGGTGAGGATGAGGGGAGGAGACGGGGGGTGCTGGGTTGTATATCGTGGTGGTGTCGGGTTTTGGTGTGGGTGACAGTGTTGCGGACAGTGGTCCCAGAGAAGGTGGCATCGGCTTGAAGGTGTGGGGACTTGCCGGGGGCTGGCCGGAAAAGGAAGCGGTGGACGGCCAAAAATATAGGTTCAGAGTTAGGAATTGGGTTGTATGGTGTCGGGGATGTCCGACACGAACTGGATGGGTGTTTATGGAGAGATCATGTCAGGGTATGTCGGACACGGAGATAATATAATTGTAACAAAAATATTTAGTGGAACAACACCCAGTGTCGGACCCGAGGCCGCCACGGCTGACACGGGAATTGTGGACAACACACACATTTTGGAGAAAAAATTGTGGAAAAATTTTATGGTGGAAAAAAGTAGAGAGTCTCTCCATATAGGGGGTGGAAACTCCTAGTTGGATAATTTGTGGGAAAAGATTTAAATCCCCATTAGATATCACCATTTACTTTAAATCAAATAAAATTAGTTCAATAAAATTCTAATCTAAATTATATCTAAATAAATCTTATCCTTAATTAAATTTAGATAATCCTATCATTAAAGTAAACTATTTAAATCAAATTACATAATCTAATCACAATTTTAAATTACCACTAATAAATTCAAAACCTTTTTTTACAAATTAAAATAATAATTAATTTCAAAAATTCAAAATAAATATTCAAATATTAATAGGAAATATTTCAAAAATACCTTTTTAAATAAATGAAGATGAATAAAATAATTTCAAAAATTCAAAATATCAACATGAATTAAATTTTATGTACTCGCATGCAGTAATACATTTACATAAAATATTTTTCTAGTAGTACGTAATATTTGTAAAGATAAATATCTTTTATTACCTTCACTTGTATAACTAAAAAGCATTTTTATAGTAATGAAATTTAAATAAAACATTTGACTAAATTTTAGCAAAAAATATTTATATACAAAATATTTACTGTATATGTATCTCGAAAATAAAAATATTTATTTTTATAGTTACATGCCTATCGTAAAACTTTTTATGTAACAAAATAAGTATCTCGCGTATCTGTATTCGCCTCGACGTACAAATACCATCATAAAACAAATATACAAAAAATTATAGTAAAATTTTAGGAGGTTTACATCCTACACAACTTACAAGAATTTTATCCTCGAAATTAATAAATAACTAGGGTAGGTAGGGTTGAGAGGATAAAAGAATGTTTTTTTAATAAGAAAATGCGATCAAGGTTTTGGAGAAGGAAATGTCGTACAATGAAATAGACAATTTTAGGAGATCATGATTTAGTTTACTAGGAAAACAGAATCATGGTTATGGGTTAGAAGATAAATAAGGGTCGCTTGTTATGCAAGATATATAAGGATTTAAGGGTTAGAAAATGAAGGTAAAGTAATTATAGATCAAGCATAGGTAGGGTTGAGAGGTAGAAAGGATTTTTCAATCAGAAAAACATGATCAAACTATTAAAGAAGTGGCGTACAGCGAAATGGATGATTTTAGAAAAATCGTGATTTAGATAACAAGGAAAATTAATCACAAATATGACTTGGGTAATGAGTGTAGGTCGCTAGTTGACGCAAAATAAAAGATTTGGGTTACAAAATGAAGATAAAATAATTAGGTATCAAAGGTACATGGTTCCTTAGAGAGAAGTTAGTCGTCTAGGTTTAGGGGTACGGTTAAGGAAATGATTCTAATCATTCCCAAGTTTCAAATAATTAGAAGGTCATGACAATAGATCGAGAGTTGAAGGAAGGGCGAGTAACTCGATGCGAGCTTGTAGTCACATGGCTTGGTCATGGTCTAGCTACACTTGTATATATACAACGATCCGGGCCGTAGGTGTTAGGGCAGCTAAAGGGGATATCAAGTAGGAACATTTGTCTTTCAAAATAGGTGAAAGACGAAAACAATAAGGAGCTCAAGGAAGGTAAGGTCGAATACGAATACGTGATTCGAAGGTGACTGAATGATTCAAAAGCGAGTTGTCACGGCAGACGCGGATGAGATCCTAGGTGGCAAGTTAACTATATCTCAATCTACGTGATAATCGTATGAAGAGCGAACCAAGTGTACTAGGTTGAACAGACCATCATTGCACTGGTTCTGATTAGACAATATGTTAGTGGGAGCTCTCTAATAAATATATGTCGTGAACAAGCTCGATAAAGAATAAGCTTGCAAAACTAGGCTATATTAGCAGTAATAGTCAAGTTAGTCCAAATATAAGTACATGAGATAATGATTGAAAGAAAACATAAATAGTTCAGGTTCCTAAGTCTCGTCCGGAGTTTGTGCCTATACAGTCGTCCTAATGTCTTTTTGTTTAAGGCTTTGGTCGACTAGATGAGTTAGGGATCTCTAGAATATCCTATTAGTGACATTCAGTTATACTACCTTAATGGGTAGTAAGAACAATGGGATTGCTAGGTGGTGAGGCATTCTACCCAACTTACAAGAGTTAAACTAGTTGTGTGAGGGAACAGTGGAACATGTCTATCTATTGTGAGTCATCTTTTTAACCTCTATCAAGCACGAAGGAAAGGATAAGAATTTACGGTAGAAGTAATCAAGCAAGATGTAATCAAGGTAGTCAAACGAGTGTTCGAAATGGAATCAAGGAAGGAAGTCAAGTATGTGGATGAGATCCTAGACTCTAATCCTATATGCAGACTTGCTTGGTACGGTAAAATAACCAAACAATTTATCATAGACCTGCATGGGCCACCATAAAAACATGCAATGTCGTAGTCCCAAAATACGTAGGAGTAGAAACTTAGACATGCCAGTCGTATAATAAATATACGTAAGCAGTAAATGCAATAATACCAAGGCTAACTAATCTCATCCATAAAATGAAAGAATAAAAAATGTCATAAATCAACTTTGAATTATCATTGTACAAGATGTTGGACGGAGACAAATCCACTACCAACTATTTTAAAGGAAAAGAAATACATAACAAAAGAAAGAGTTTGGCAAGCGAAGCAAAGGAAGATCCAAGAGCAATCATCTTCGAAGGAATAGAGACGATCACGGCCTTGGCTAGGATACCTGCAAAAAGTCAAGAACACACACCAGGAGGATCACCAGGTCCTTAGAGGGACGTAACAAGATACATGAAGAACATGCCATAAAATTGAATATAAACTGCTCAATAAAAAGTTAAATCGGATTATAACATGGTCCAATACTCCACAATTGAATTAGCGTACTATTCTTCCAACCAAATAAGGACAGGAGATGGCATCCTAATCCACGATGAAGTATCTTTCCATTCCATGAGTCCAATATGGTATCCAGATCACAACAAGGTCCAGTACCTTCTCATCGAGGTAGTGAACCACACCTACAACCAAACAAGGACAATGTGTGGCAAACTAGTCCGTGGCAAGTTACTGTTCTAAGCCGCAATCAGATATAAATACCCAAACCAAAAGTACCTATACCTAACGGATAAGGTAGCCTAACCATTCTAAGTGAATGTAGTTTAAGAGCAAACCTCCAACGCATGGACTCTCTGGCTAAAATGGGATCAGCATAGTCCCCTCTTGGGCACCAGGGGCCTCAAGCATAACCATTACTCGAACGTCAGTAGCCAGCAATAAAATAAAGGGTCGTCAACCCGCATCTCCGACGGAGCTACAATCACAAAGGTAAAGTGCATAGTAGCCCATACGCTAAGGAAATGTCATCCCTACCCCATGCCTATATGTTGTCTTCACAACACATAACCTCTATAACCGCTAAGTCAAACAAATCAAGCAATACTATTAGAGGTTATCCCTATCGCATGACTTATACGTACCAGTGGCTAGCCAGCTACGTATGTTCGAGTTCCATATGCAACTCACAACTTCGTGGTACAAATGTGTCAAGGCCTATGAATGCAACAAAACTAAGGATGGTCTCTTAAATCTAAGTTTAATGTGCATAAAATAATTAAATAGCAGGAAATAGAACTAGAAAGTAACATTTGCATCTCAATATAACTATGAAACACAATTTATTTTACAGAAAAAGAAATAATAAATAAATGCATGAAATATGAGCTAAAGTAAATAGACAGCAGATGGCAAGGTATCTTGCCTGATAGTGACGCTTGGTGTGGTGCAATGTTCGAGGTGGCACAGAATATGGCTTCGGGGTTACAACTACACAAGATAGCCTCTGAAGATGGCACAAGCTATTCCATCGGGTCCAAAACGATCAAATTAGCTAGGGTCGATAGGAAGAAGTACAGAAACAGACGAAGGAGTAGGAAAAAGGGGATTAGTCATGGACAAGATAATGATCGAAGAAATTTTGAGGGAATAATACATACACTATTTTGAAAAAGTATTTATAATATCTAAAAAATTGTTAGTTAAAATAGTTTTAAGATAATCCTTGAAATATAAGAATCATTGTAAGGCAGAAACCTAATTTGTGTCAAAATATAATGTGTAGGTTCAAAGCTACAATAAAACATTAAAAATATATATATATACTTTTATTCAAAATTATTTTTAGAAAAATAATTCAAAAAATAATAAAAAAATCGTTTCTAGCCAAAAATTCTATGTTTGTAAAAATATGATTTCTATGTAACAATATATTACCTTAGCCCAAAATATTTTTAGACGAATACTTAAAATATTAAAACTCATTTTACGCTAAAAATTCTAAGTTTGTAAAAATAGGGTTTTGAGATAGAACTATATTAGAAATACTAGAAATTTACTTTACAATTTTTGAAACGAAAATTTATGGGTAAAAATATTTATTTTTAGAAATATAAAATCTAGTAAGGGTTTTTAGGGCTAAGACAAAATTTTATCTAAGTATAATTTTGGATTAAAACTATCTTTTGAAACTAGCTAAAAATGTCATTATAATATTTTCATCAATTTCCTAAATTAAAAATAATATTAACAATATAAAAATGATTTTAACAACAACACCGGTAGTAATAATAATTATACTAATTATAATCATAAGCTACACATACTTATTTACCTAGATATTTCTAAATAATAACACAAATAATAAAATAAATAAGAAAAAAAACTAAGAAAACAACCATACGAAAATAGCAGTACTGCTATTCTTATTCTAATTTGTAGAACAAAAGTGGGTGGGAACCGAGATTTAGGGTCGGGAGAGAAGAAAACTAAGGGTGATGGAGAGCTCAAGAGAGAGAGAGAGAGAGGTGGAGGGTGAAGGGGCTTACTGTGGAGGGTGCTCCATGCTGTGATCGGATGTTGGCCGGGCCGATTGACTGCTTAGCGCGGGCGGAGATGATCGCAGCGAGGCCACGGCGAACGGAGGCGCCTGCTGCGAGGTTCTCGGACGCAGGGTGGCTCTGCGAGGCTTCGGCGGAGGTAGGTGAGGGTGGTGGCATGAAGGGCTAGGTGCTGGCCACGGTCGGTAAATGGAGGTATTGGATGTTTGGTCGGGGAGTTTAGACGGTAGGAAGGTCAGTTTGGCGTGGGTGTCTGAACACCAGCGGAGGGTGGTATGATGGCAACGGCTAGGGCACCGGAGAAGGCGGGGTCGAGCGTGGCGCTGTGGTGTTGGTGATGGTGAGGATGAGGGGAGGAGACGGGGGAGGGGCTGGGTTGTACATCGTGGTGGTGTCGGGTTCTGGTGTGGGTGACAGGGTTGCGGACAGTGGTCCCAGAGATGGCAGCGTTGGCCTGAAGGTGCGGGGACATACCGGGGGCTGGTCGAAAAAGGAAGGGATGGACGGCCAAAAATGTAGGTTTAGAGGTAGGAATTGGGTTGTATGGTGTTGGGGATGTCCAACAGGAACATGATGGTGTTTGTGGAGAGATCGTGTCCTGGTATGTCGGACACGAAGATAATATAATTTTAACGATAATATTTAGTAGAAAGACACCCAGGGTCAGACCCGAGGCCACCACGGATGACACAGGAATTGTGGACTTCGACACGGTGCACACACATTTTGGAGAAAAATTTATGGAATAATTTTATAGAGGAAAACAACAGGGAGTCTCCCTATATATATAGGGGGTGGAATCTCCTAGATGGATAATGTGTAGGAAATGATTTAAATCCCCTTTAGATATCACCATTTACTTTAAATCAAAATAAAATTAGTTTAATAAAATTCAAAGCTAAATTATATCTAAATAAATCGTATTAATTAAATTTAGATAATCCTATCTTTATAGTAAACTATTTAAATCAAATTACCATAATCTAATCACAATTTTAAATTACCACCGATAAATTCAAAATATATTTTTATAAATTAAAATAATAGTTAATTTTGAAAATTCAAAATAAATATTTAAATATTAATAGGAAATACTTCAAGAATACCTTTTTAAATAAAGAGAAATTTTGAGTGGCACCCCACTTTCTTTACCCTTATTTAAGGTGTACCCCACCACTTTACATAAATGTAAGTTATCCTCCACCTTTGATGGATTTCGTCCAAAACCAATTGTCAACGTGTTTAACCGATGATTTTGGACGAAAATACCCTCCCAAACCCAAGCACAAATCCTGCCCCCTCCTCCGCTCCCACTCCGCTGTCGTATCCCCGCCCCGCCGCTGCCGTGCCCCCTTCCAGCAGCTGCCGCGCTCATCACCACCACCACCACTTCCACCACCTTCACTCTCACCATCACCACCACATTCACCTTCACCATCACCATCACCACCACCACCATCACCTTCACCAACACCACCATCACCTTCACCAATACCACCATCACCACCACAGCTCCCCTGCCGTCCCCGCTCTGCCACCCCTCACTCCCTCGCTCCCCCTCCGTTGCTGCGCCCCTGCCCCCCCTCGTTGTCGTGCCCCCGCTCCCGTTCTACCCCCTTGCCCTAGCTTCGCCCCCGCGTCCTAGCTCCGCCCCCCTCTTCCTCTCCCACTTCGTCCCCGCACCCTTGCTCCGCCCCCCTCCCCCGCTCGCGCTTCGCCCCCTTCTCTGTCTTCTTTCCTGCAATAGCAGCAGCAGCAGTGACGGGGGCAACGGTGGTGCGGAGGAGGGTGCAGCGGGGCGAGGGAGAGGGGCAGCGGCAGGGCGAAGGAGGGGACAGCGGTGGGGCGGAGGAGGGGATTAGGGTTTGGGTTTAGCTTAGGGAGGATGAAGACGAGGGTATTTTGGTCAAAAATTGTCAGTCAAATGGTTTGATCGTAAAGCTATGGACGGATTCCGTGTTAAGTGGGGGATGTTATACATTTATGTAAAGTTGTGGGGTGCACCTTAAATAAGGGTAAAAAAAGTGGGGTGCCACTCAAAATTTCTCTTAAATAAATTAAGATAAATAAAATAACTTCAAAAATTCATAATATCTATATGAATTAAGTTTTATGTACTCGCATACAGTAATACATTTACATAAAATATTTTTCTAGTAGTACATAATATTTGTAAAGAAAAATATCATTTATTACCTTCACTTGTATAACTAAAAAGCCTTAGTAATGAAATTTAAATAAAACATTTGACTAAATCTTGGCGGAAAAATATTTATATACAAAATATTTACTGTATATGTATGTCGAAAATAAAAATATTTATTTCTTTAGTTACCAAACCTATTGCAAAACTTTTTATTTAACAAAATAAATATCTCGCGTATCCGTATTCGCGCTCGACGTACAAATACTATCATAAACCAAATATAAAAAATCATAGTAAAATTTTAGGGGATTTACATACGATGCTCCCTTGAGCCTAGGTAGTTGCACTCTCCCTGAAGGTTCCGTAAGCAAGTGAACGAATCGATTCAGGTGCCCCGGTAATCTTTCAAGGAACCAAACCTTATGCACAATTTGTCCAATGACCATGTAAGGCTCGACTTACTCTCTCGAACAGTCATACCTTCACAATTACCATATTTTCCATATTTTCTTAGAGACTCCCAAATGATAGACCGCCTCACCGACTACTGGTCGCGTGCTATTTCCCATCTTTGAAACCCAGGAAATGGCTACTGCATAGCCTTCCTACTTGATAGAACAAGACATATTCCATCCATGCCATAGCCACAAAACCGTGGGACCGCACACATGCTCAACTTGAACAATCATGTTCTTTGACTGTCATAATCGTGCCATCTTCTATAAGACCGATAGTGAGACCGTGGGACATATTTGCTATGCGAAGCAGTGGGATCGTGATGACGTGCCTGCTACGATGTTAAGTCAATATCTTGTAGGGTAACTTGCCTAACCCAATTTGTGTGGTCAAAAGACCCGATGCCAACTTTGAAAGCCAATCGTGTAATGATATCTGGGCAACAACTCAATAATTCCAAGTTCTATACCGACCGACTCAAGACAACGGGATTATTCCCACAGCTATATGGATTCGTCTATTTTATTATGAAGCCAATGCAGTGTAATGAAAATCCCATTTTATTAGTGTGAAGGCCAAGCAGAGGCAACTTCACCGAAGCCACCCACCTTAGCGAGTGTAGAAGCATAAAAAATCTCAGCTGAAGACATCCCTTCGCCAAAGCGCAAAAGATGCAAAAGACTGAGGCTCAGTGCTAAGACGACAAAATAGAAGATATGGAGAGAAGTCCCTTTATTGTTATGTCTACCAAAGTCTAGTACAAACACATCAGGACTATACATAAGGGACTAATTATGTTCTTCTACAAAGGATCTAGTACAGATTCGACAGAAGCCTAGAGGGATCTACAAGGGATGCAGTCTTCATCGAAGCGCAGCCTTCCTTCTTCTCGGCACACACGTTGGAAGATTGACCTCCACCGAAGCATGTTCTGACTTTCTTGTGGACGTAGCCTCTCAGAAGCATATCAGTCATTCACTACTTTGAAGAAAGCCAGAGCCTTCGAGCAAGAGGCGTAGCCACATGCCTACGCCAACCTCAGAAATAAGATGGTGGTAGGCCCCCCAAGCCTACTTGTCGCCTACAGCACAGTGACTCTGGTAGCCCAAAACACAGCTTCATAAGTTGCTCTATATGCACAGAAGTCTCATCGTCATTCGAAGCCAAGTCCACTCGTAGCCTGAAAGTACAGAGGTCTTGTCGTCTCCAGAAGCATGGTCTACTCGTCACCCCAGAAGCACAACAGTACTTAGTCCTCACCAGAGGAGCATGAAGCATGGGTCCACCCCAATTGGTTTGTTTAAACCGCCTCTTGTAGAGAATATTGGGATTAAATCATGATTGATATCATATCAGATTGATTTAAATCTTAGACGAGGATCAGTTAGACTCCAAATCTAGGATAAAATTTTAAGATTTACTCGGCTGTATCCGAGCAAGCAAATCAGCATGCACCACGTGTCACCTCCTTCGGTTATGTTTATAACCAACAGAGATCTTGTTTGAGGTGAATCTCGATGTCCGCCACGTGTCAGCGCCGCAGAAGCTCGCACCGTACAATGACGGCAGATTCTTTCATATCTCAAGAACCCTAATGCACATCGTATATGTGCTAGGTTCTCTATAAATAGATAGAGTTCTTCTTTCACCAAAAAAAAGAGAAAAAAAGACAGAAGGAACATTGACAATCGACAATCTTCAAAGGATCAACAATCTCTATCCACGGATAGTCGACCACCTTCATCCACCTATCAACCAACCATCTTTAAAGGATTTTCTCATCCAGACAGCCTCTTGATCGGTGACCCCAGAGTCCCATAAAACTACCAGAGAGCCATAGCAAGGTTGATTCGTCGTCAGGTCATCAACGGAGCAAAGGAGCTGCTGTAGCGCTCGATCTCCACCGTCATACTTTCCTAGAAACCTCTTCTCACTGTACTTAGAATATCCTGTTTAGGACTTCCTTCTTTGTACACAGATACCTTATATGTTCAATAAAGCAAAAAGTTCGTTCAACCTTTTATTATGTCGAACAAAATGGCGACTCTACTGGGGACTACCTTCTCCTCCAACGAGAAGGCGGTGAGCAATCTGATGACAACTAGCTTGGAGCTTCCCAAGACATGCTGGTCGTATGCTTCGACCAGCAGGCTTTTGAAGATATCCTCTCTGATAAAAAGTCGAAGACTTCAAAGCGGTTCGTACAACCAAAGAAGACTCGACATGTCTGGAGGCCTAAGGCGGCTGTAGCCAGTAGCACGATGACGGGAACTGCATCTTAGGACCCCCTCAACGTTAATGGCACAGAGAAGATCCCGGCTGCTACAACCCTATCTGTTGGCCAATTGGTCATATGGTCAACCTGATTTTAATAATTGATCAAACTCTGTCTGGATATTTGAAGCTAGTCAAGATGTATCAGACTCTTGGACATGAACAAGAACAGCTATCTACACAGTTCAAGATCGAAGCTATGTTTGCCTACTCGAGTCTGTATTTCCTTTAAGCAATGTATTTTTTATTTTATTGAGTCTAGAAATACGTTGTATACCGAGTCGTACTGGCAAATAGGCTATTCCAAAATGTTTTCAAAATACTTTTAAAATATCCTTTATTTTGAAAAACATTCTTTTAAACAAAAGCTTCAAAAAGGTTTTCAAAAAGGTTTTCAAAAATCTCCAAAAATTGATTTTAAAACCCTAACCTAACCCTGACAGAACTCGGCCAGAGTTCGGCCAGAGTTCGGCCGGAGTTCGGTTGGTGGCCGTTTGATTTTTGAATTCTCTGGAACCTGGTCCTCCTGCAGTTGCGGATTTGACCGAGATTTCCTCATAGAGTTCTGTCCGAATTCTTCCCGAATTCTGCCAGAATTCTGTCTTTAGAATTCCTATAAATAGAGAAGGATTTCAATCATTTTAACTCACTCATTCACTTTCAATCTTCTCTCTATCTAAAGCTTTCAGTCTTCCAAAGAGTTTTTCTTGAGCTTTAAATTTCAGATCCTAAGCCAATTACAATCCTCTAGTCGATTTGCCAGTGCGGTACGGTCTAGAAGTTTCTGAGAGATTGTAATCAGAAGGCTTGATTGAAGAATACCTCTTCACATTTGAAGTTGGACGAGTTCTTCGTATCAAAGCTCGCGTTGTAGAAGTTGCAAGGACTTCGTAAGAAAACTTGCGGTTTGCCAATAGTGGATTCAACTGGTAGCAAGAGTTCTACCGACTAGATTAGTCCTCAACAGAGGGAAACCAGTATACATCGCTGTCTTTGCATTTGCTTTCTTATCACTGCCTTTGCTTTACTTAGTTGTGATTATTATTCTGTGATCTTGCTGCTAATATTTTTTATTAGCAATTTTTCGCTGCCTACTTTATTCACCCCCCTCTAGAGTATTGTGCTTTACGATTTCGTTCCTATACTATCCCTTCACCTAATTCCATTCCTGGGAAAGCATGGCGAGGAAGTTGGTGGTTCTATGGTTGATCTGACGAAGGAACGATGCCAAAGGAAGCACACACCGGTCTAACCCCTCACGACGGGAGTGTTGCTGGTGAGGAGATCTATCTTCGACAGAAGTGCTCTCCCTTTAAGTAAACCTTCGGCGAATTCTGAATACTACTCGCCAGCTGGAGGCAGTAGAAAGAGATCCCAGGTGGCTCGTACTTCGTACAACAAGCGTGCGACACCAACGGCAGAACAAAGGCCCGTGTTGACAGTTACACACGTAGCCGACGAAAATCTATGCAAGACTGGCTCTCGCGCTCCGATGCCTCAACCAGTCGAATCTTTCTTCTACTGGGGTACTCTTGTGCGTAAGCCAAGCCGGGGGGTACGTCCCACAAAGAGAGAGCCATACGAGCAGCGTTCCCGTAGAAGAGACAAGATACTTCCTCGCCAGATCCACTCTGACCGTACTTACATGCAGCTTTCCTGCATGTACAATAGGAGTGCTACGACAGAAGATCCAACCCTCTCCCAAGCAAAAGAAGAATCTTTGGCACAAGGCGTACCTAAATCAAGGCACTCTTATACCCAAATTACCCTCAATTGCCGTTGTCAATAGTCGGTTGCGCCATCGCCGAGCAGGCATTCCGTCTTCCAGAGACTCTACTCCACGCCGACCCCATGCCAAAGGATTAACAGGGGGTCAGTGAGCCATAGAGAAGACGAACCCTGTATCGTCATATGTTACGTGGCGCAGGGTTCCAGAGCTTTCAAGAAGCCCTCCCAGAATCCTTCTATATCTATTGCTAAACTGAAAAGAAGGTCAGAAAACTGTAAAGCTAAGGTACCCGATGCAGGTGTGTTCCAAGGCACTCGTTCCAGATCTGTTTTGGGTGCCTTGTAAAAAATTGGGGGTAGCCAGCCTCCTACCATGCACGACAACCCTATGTTCCAATCTGACGAGGCACAATATGACACGGATGTCTCCATTAGCGCAGCCAGTCACCAGATTGGGGGTAGCAACCATACTGAGTCCGAAAAAGATCACAATCTTACAGTATATCCTCAGGACAGCGAGGCTCAGGCGTCTGAACCAGAAAGTAAAGGATCTACGGCTCCCTCGAGTCACCCTCACACTCGGTCTGTGTTCATGGCCGATGGCAATGAGGAAGACAACAACGAAGCTCTCAAACGTATCGAAGTCCTCGAGACAAAGTTAGATACGTTGACAGATACCATAAAGAGTAGCATGGCCCCCGCTGCCTCTATACTTCCGCGTGATCTGCCAACCAATGACGAATCCAGCAGGTTGCTTACTACCAATCAGGTAGGAACATCCTCGTCTACTCCATCGGCTATAGGTTTCGCAATGCCGATCGAGATACAACAGGCTATTAAGGACCTGTATGCTCGTCATGATGCCAAGGACAACGCTCCGGAAGATGGGGATCCGACAGCTATACCCTGCCGAGTGGGACAACGTCGTCTATCCTCCCAAATACAATCTATAGACGCTTACACCTTATGAAGGAAAGGGGTCTCCCCGACAATACTTGAGGTACTTTACCTCTGTAACGGGGTACCTGACAAAGGATGACGCCCTCCTGTCTAACATATTCATAGGAGCCCTACAAGGGGTAGCCTATGAGTGGTTCTGCAGTCTTTCGGAAGATTGTATCTCCTCATTTGAAGACCTAAAGACTCGGTTCGTGGATCGATTCTATGAAGGAGGCATGGATATGACTATGTCGATCCTCATAGAAATTGTCCAAAAGAAGAAAGAGCTTGTCCGCGCACATACATTGAGCGCTTTCGCCACGCAGCCCTTAGATTACCGACCGGCATGTTCGAGCCCATGCTTATGGACTTCTGTCGTAAGAACATGTTGCCCGCCATAAAATTGTTGTACAGTGCTCCCTGTACGGAGTGGATGCCTTTCATTACAGAGGCGAATGCCGCACAAAGGAAGGCCCAGGACGTGCAGCTCCTGGGACTACACTTTTCTGTGCCCGAAGACAATGGGAGACGCTCGTCTAGCAACAAACTTAAAGACAGAAAAGGCAAGCAAGCCATGACCGTCAACATCTCCAAAGGTTCAACAGCTGTGAACCCCAAGTATGCGAAAGCACGGAGGCCAAGGAAGACTTATTCCTTCAATGACGAGGATACGCTAGAGCTCTTCGAGATGCTTATGAAGAGTGGTAAACTGTCTATCCCGGCACCCAGGCGTCCCGATGAAGTAGGAAAGGTGGACCATCCCAAGTACAGCCATTATCACCAGTACATCCATCACTCAACACAAGACTTCTATATCTAGAAGGGGCAAATTCAGCGCCTCATCAACGCCAACATTATATTGTTGGATTACGAAGAGAAGACCGTCACGGCCAATATGGTTACTCTCTAATTCGGGAGTTTTCCAGCCACAGACGTACAAGATGGTGTCATCCCTATTCCAAAGGCGACGATGGAGGTAGTCAACCTTCTGCCAGCACGGGGCAACGCTCAAGGGCTTGTCCCGTTCTCTACGCCATAAGAGGAGTCATGAGGGTCCATCCGGACCAGTCTTCTGACACAATGAACCAGTAATCATCGTGAATCTCTCGAGAAACTTTTCTTAACCTCGCTTCTGAAATGTTATCCTAAGATGTGTCTACCATGTACTCTCTACTTTTGAGTAGTCACCTCCTCCACAATAGCTGTAAGCTGTCATAATCTTTAGAAAACATTTTATGTCCATATTATCTCTGATGTTTTATTCTACATCGTGTCTACCATGTCCATATTACCTCTGAGTAGTCACCCCGTTATGATAACACCAAAGTTGTCATAACTCCCTAAGAAAAAATAGTCACGTCCATATTACATCTGAACTATTATTCTAGGAAGAATGATGCTGGCCATGTCCATATAACCTCTGAGCAACGCCCCCTTTCCCTGACGATTCTATACAATTGTCATATATAGAATCATTCACGTCCATATTACCTCTGAGTCGTTCTATATCCCAGAAGAGTCTATCCTTATCATGTCCATATCACCTCTGAGTAAGAAAAGTGTCTCTAGCAAAAACTCTTGTGTTTTCCATGTCCACATAATCTCTTAGCAAACACCTTATCCCCAGGGGGATTATCCCCCCAAGGGAATTCTCACCCCTGTACAGGATCCATACCCTGAAGATAGACAAAACAGAAAACGAAAATGAAAACTTCAGATACAAAGAAGGCAATGTTTTCTATTACAAAATACACATATGATCCCTCACAAGTTGAAGGACAAAAAGAAGCAAAAAATCAAAACTGGGAAGACTGGTCCTGAAGGTCTTCTAGCCGGCTCATCAAATGAGCCCTCCGCTGTGCGATCCATGCGCGGGCCCTCCTGTCGGCCTCCTGGCGTCTGGCAGTCTCGTCTCCGACGGGGTCCAAGCCTAACGTGCAAGAGCCAATTCCGCCTGACGGGTGTCGATATTCGTACTCTATTGAGTCAGAGCCTCCAAACGTTGGTGAAGGACTTCTTCCTGGTCATCTAATTCCTTTCGATCACCCTTAGCAAGGGCCAGGGCATCCGTCAGCTTTCGGATCTGTTCACGAAGGTCTCTACAGTGCTCCTCTGTGGTTGCGCAATGACGGACTCGAGCCCCTTCCGCATCGGCCAGCTCGGCAATCTTTGATTCGACTTCCACAAGTCGATCAGAAAAAGCCTTGCGCATCTGCACTTGGCGGGATTCTTCAGAGGCTATCTTCTCTAGTTCTGTTGTGGCTAAGGTTGACAGGTTGTCGTCAAGGCCCTGAAGTTCCAGAGTAATGGCATCCAGATCATCCAGTAAGTCTCTCGCAATCACAACCTAAGCACCATACTCGGGATGGACGTACAGTAGTGCCAACTGGCCTTCTATTAGGTTCCATACCCACCAAGCCAGGGGTTGACCATGCAAAGCGCTCTCTATACCATGACTCAAAGCATCACGGAGGGTGCTCAGCAGGAGTTTAGCACAATATTCTTTATCGGCCTGACTCATAGCGGCCATCGGAGAAGCCGCAGTAAAATATTTTGGAGCAGAGAGAACAACCCGCTCAGGGCTAGGGGACGCAGCCGAAGCAGGAGGCACAGTCATCAGTACCGAAGAGAGGGATAGAGCAAGAATAGAACCCGACAATGGCTGATGTTCGGTGGGCTCCTCGACAGACCCCTTAGCTATGCCGATCAGAGCTTGCCCAATCGTAGGGATCGCCGGTTCATCAGTCCCTATAACTGGCCCCTCTGTAGAGGTCACAATAATCGATTCTCGCATGACCCCCTCAATAGGGATCTCAGAAAAAACTCTATCAGTAAGTCCAAATGAAGTCCCGGGAAGGAACTCCTCATTCTCCTCCGATGGCAGCTCTAGTCCTCACTGACGAAGAACTAGAAGATTTTATCTGTGCCAACACAGAGGCCTACTCTTTTGACGACGTAATCCCTCGGGACAAGATATCCTACTTTATTAACAGAAAGTTGTCATCAAACTACTATGGTGCATATTAGAACACCAAATATTTCCTAGACAATTCTCTGTGTAAACTACAGACGCAAGTGACAACTGCCAACCATGTGTGCCGAGTTGTCCCTGCCCGGGGTGCCTACTTCGTAGTTCCAGCCAGAAAAAAAGAGGAATCCATCATATTCGGTCGATTGGAGCATCCGCAGCGAATAACTTCTGAAGACCCAGACCTCGACAGCGGCAAAATGCAGTTCTACCCTTACATGGCGCTGGCCAAAAACCTTATCCAGAAGATGGGCTATGACCTAAATAGCAACAAGGGGCTCAATTATGGCAAAGGCCGGCGTCTTTCCTTACGGATTCACGCTCCAAAGGGAAAAGCTGAAAACTACTACCAACGTACTCGTCGAGGGCTGGGGTACGTTACACCTACGACCACATCATAAGATTCAGAAAAAGAAGTCATGAGGCACTCACACTCTTCTGATTCCTCAACTTGGGACTCCGATATACCAGCACGGGTCAAGTCTTTAAGAAGATGTTGTCTGCTAATATGATCACTAATCGGTTAACTATCGAAAACAATCAGTGCAGGCGGTTACAAGAGTTAGAAGCGCTGGATGAAAAGCGCTTGCTCGCGCAGCAAAGAATTGAGCTTTACTAAGCTCGCATCTCTGGCGCCTTTGACAAAAAGGTCCGTGAAAGATCCTACCAGGTGGACGACCTCGTCTTGGCAGTACGGAGACCGGTGGTGATGACCCACAAGCCGGCCGGGAAGTTCGAGCCCAAGAGGGAAGGATCGTTCGTCATAGAAACGGTATACTCCAACGGTGCTTATCAGCTAGCTAAGCTTAATGGTGACTTGCTAATGATGTCTATCAACGGCAAGTTTCTAAAGAAGTATTGTAAAACCCCCAAATTTTTGTGGATTTTTTGTATTTTTATTTTGGCTTAAATTGAATTTTTAGTATTTTAACATGATTTGTAAATTTACTTGTTTATTTTTTTTTGTATAATAATAAATAATAACAAAGATTTGGTTAATAAGAAAGCCATAATAAAAATAATTATTTTAAATAGTGGCCAGTAATTTTTATATAAATGATTAGTTAATAATTTACTTAAATACTAATTATTAGTGATTTAGTAGGTAATGATTGGTTGTCATTTACTTACTCATACATTTTCCCTATTCGTTTCTAGGCTTCTATGCTTCAGAGAAGTAAAATAGAGGTGGGTCCCACCTTACATTTATGTCAAATTCACTTTGTTTCCTTTGGAAGGAAAGACACGAGGATCCTATTTTTTGTTTTAATTATGTATGCAAAACGAACACTTAGCTGTGCGGAAGGATTTGGTCGACCCCACTTTTCATATTATATATATATATAACTTTTCATATATATATATATATATATAGTCTTATTAAAAAAGAAATAAGGCAAAACAAAAGGGGGCAACATCAGAAGCCCAATCCCAGTCCAGCCAAACACCCGAGCCCTCCCCAAACTTCTCCAAACCGAAGGCCCCATCATCTATATAACAGTAGAGAGATCATGAGAGAAGGAGACTTAAACCCTAACCCTTCCTCCACCTTCGCCAATACTAGGCGGCCACCCTAACCCACTGCACCGCCTCACCGGCATCGGGGTGCCGCCAGAACAGGCCACGTACGACAGAGCAGAGGCACAGTAGCAGCAGTATTGACAACGAAGACCCCAACTTCGTAGTAAGTTTTTGCCCTCGATACTTGATCGTTTTACGATCCGTAAATTATTTTGGGAAGCCAATATAACAAATTTTCGAATAGATTTCATGATAGACAAACACCTAGCCCAAAAAATCGATGAAAACTTCATCGAAAAATTTGTTCAAAACAGGACATAAAACAATCCAACCCTCCCACTTGGAAGCCAGAATTAGGACATGATGTTTAGAATTTTTAAATCTAATTGATAGTATTAAAGACAACCTATAGGACTAAAATACCTATTTCATGGTTCATGTTTTCATCTAGTATACACAAAGTTATTTGTTTACAAAAATCAAGAAAACCAACTTTAAAAACAGTTTTTAAATTTAGAAAATCTCTGATAGGACATGCCTCCCAACAAACCGGGAGACGTGGTCACGCACTATACGTATCGAAAGGCGCGTATGGATATTACTGATGTGTGGGAACTGACGAAACTTGATTTCGTTGAGTGTGCGCGACGAAATCAATGTGTATCCGTCAAGATACCCCCGTATCGACGTTTTGCAAACTTGACCATAACTTTGTGTACGTTCATCGAATCGAGACGAAACTTACGACAGTGGGACCATATCGAAATTTTGATCTTGTATGCCAAGTTTGGTCCGATTCTGAGAAGGTCGATCGGAACGCCTATTTTGGCGGGCTCGCGACCCGATCTAACGGGCGAATTTGTGCACGGTCCGCCGGAATCCAACTTTGGATATACGGTTGGGTTCATCTCCTCAAATCATATCCGTAGACATGTAGTTTGATGACTTTAGAGACCGTAGATATTGGCACGCTTTTCGGTGCAAAACGGGTCCAACGACGGACATCGTTTTGACCCAAAATTACGATTTTGTCCCTGTTTTAGATTTAGACTTTTAGACAGGCATTTCCTAGTCATTTCTTTTATACCAAATATGTTCGTGATGTTTGTTTTAGCATCCGGAGCTCTTTGTGGAGTTTGACTTTCTTGCTGACGATTTTGACTGTTGGATTTTGCTACTTCTCGCACCACCCTCAGGTAAGATACCTTGCCACCTTACTCTGTGATTTAGTTATTCTTATTTTCAGTTATTTATATTCAATATTACTTATTTTTGTTAGTATTATATCACTGTGCGTCCAAGTCACACTTGGGTGCAAGCTCCTCTATTGGTTGTTTTCTTGCTTTTGTTTTATTCTCTTGCATTGACATAATATAGTGACCACCCATTTGATGATGAGGTATTGGTATATCTCATATGGCCTTGAAATCTACTTTACCACATATTATGAGTCACATATAGGACATTTACTCGCATAGTTGGCTGGCCACCGATACGTATGAGGCGTGCGACGGTTAGGAGTAACTGTCAGTAGAATTCAATGCTAGTGGACTTGGCAGTTACTAGAGGTTCATATGAGTCATGGATGTGACTCCACTAGGCATGGGGTAGGAAGAACAGTTCCTTGATGTATGGGCCACATATACATTGCTATCGTACCTGAAGCTCCGCTGGAGACGCAGGTTCACCTCACTATTACTGATTCCCTCTGATGTTCATGAAGCGTTATGAACGTTTTTTTACTGATTCCCTCTGACGTTCCCCGAACGTTATGAACGGAGACAACTGGTTCCCGAAGTAAGGGACGATGTCACTGCTATACAACCCGAGCGCCCATATGCCAAGGATTGTTCTTTATTGCATATTCACTATAGTACGGTTAGGCACCCTATTGCATGCATCCCTTTATTTTCTCTTATATATCATAGTTTATATGGCATGGTATTTTCTTGTATCTTGTTACGTCCCTCTGAGGACCTGGTTATCTCTCCAGGTGTGTGCTCTTTGTCTTTCGCAGGTGTTCTATCCGTGGCCGTGATTATCTCTATTCCTTCGAGGATGATTGCACTTAGATCGTCTTCGCTTCGCTTGCCAAACTCATTTTATTTTCCATGTATTTCTTTCCTTACTTGTTGGTAGTGGATTTTTCTCCGTCCAACATATTGTACAAAAATATTTCATAGTTGATTATATGATATCTTTTATTTTTTATTTTGTGGATGAGATTAGATTACTCTTGGTTTACTGTACTTTACAGCTTATGTATACATACGAGGTATCCATATATTAGAATATACTTCGTATGTATGCAGCTGGCATGTCTCCATACCTAGTTCCATGTATTTTGGGACTGGGGTATTACAAGTATTACGTCTGAATACAGAACCAGCATAGGCACCCTCATCCCCTAAAAAGGGTGCCCATGAGTTCTGGTAAGGGGATCTCTCTCTCTCCCTCCTATATATTTTCTCAAGTAGATGAAGCACTTCACGTCCACATTACCTCTGGATTGCTCCTCTACGCCTGTAAGATGCGACTACCATGTCCACATTACCTCATTACCTCTGAGTAGTCGTTCTTCTCGCATCAGTTCTATGATTATCTCGGAGGTCTAGAAAACAGTTCAAATCTATATTACCTCTGGATTGTTATTCTATACCCCGACAAAGACCAAGCCTACCACGTCCATATTAACTCTGGTCAGGTAAATCCATTATGAAGATTCCCTCTTTATTCTGGAAAAAAGCAAAGGGAACTAGAAAGCTTCTACACGTAAAAACATGTCGTTGCTTTTTGATTCATCCTATTGAACTGAGTGGGACAGGGCATTACACTTGCTTGGAGATTGTACGATAACTAGATAACAAGTCACGACTAAATCATCAAACCAGTAGAAACACCAAAAGTGAATCCTCCGCAAACATCTCCGAATGTTGAAACGGACATCGCCATTAGTCTTGGAATAAAAGAAATAGCTAAGTTTGGCTACCCATAAGTCCAATTATGGTCGCAAAGACAAAACAGTAATTTCGGTCAAAACAATGTCCATTATTGGGCCCGCTTTGTACCAAAAAAGTGGCAAGACAAAGGTTATCCAAATTTGACAAATTATATGCCAATCTTGGCCAGAACGACGCCACGAGTTCAACGATGGTATTAGATTTGGAATCCTATGTCCCGGGTTAAAAATCATAATTCTATATGTTGGAAATTACGATTTCGAACAACCAACTTTGGCATCGATTTCAACCAACCAAACGACATCCTATTGAACTAAAACATTTATGCCATGAAGTTGGTTATACATGCTATATAGCAGAGTTGGTGGTTCACGAAATAGAGCTTCAACGAGGGAGCAACAAATCCAGAAAGTTGGCTCCATTTAAGTATGTAAGCCTCCTAGATTTTTAGAGTTATTTTTTTAATATGGTTATTAATAAATATTTTTTCACTATTATTTTTTATCATAAAATATACTCTTTCGTAGCTTTGATTTTTGGAGCACAAGAAATGCCAAACTCTAGAAACTTCCTCCATGATTTTTGATCTAGATAAGTTTATCTTTGATTTGGTATATCATATCCTACTCAAATATATCTTTTTGTATTCTATTTGCTTCGTACAACTTTGGGGTCAATTTAGGCCAAGAAGTTATCTACCGTGAGACTTGTTGCAACTTCCAACTTAAATTCCAGACTCGACAACCACTACCAGAATCTGTCGAATTAACGACGTTCCCAAACGTCGCTAAATCCAGTAAAAATGTCGCTAATTTATTTTAGCGACGTTTCTAGCGACGTTATATAAACGACAGAAAAAAGCGTGTCACTAATCGAAAAAAACGTCGCTATGGTGACGTTAATTAGCGACGTTGACGTTATTTGCGACGTTCGTGTGTGGTCGCTAATTAGCGACGCTATTTACGACGTTAGTATGTGGTCGCCGTTTAGCGACACTTTAGTAACGTTTTGTCGGCGATGTGGTGACATCAGATTCGGTGCCACGTCAGCAATTTGGCGACGTTATTAGCGACGTTTCGTTGACACATCAGTAATTTAGCGACGTCTCTAGCGACGTTAATGAATGTCGCTACAGTGTAGCGACGCTTATTAACGTTGCTAAAAACGTCGCTAAGTTAAAAAAAATACAGAATCCAGAATGCAAATGGAGCTGGAGCTTGAGCCAAAATACAGAATCCAAAATACAAAATACATAATCCAATCCCTGGGTTCGCCGACCCCCTCGGTGGAAGACTCAATACCGGCACGCACAATACAATCCAGAATAGACAAAATATAAAGAACAAATAATATCCTAAACGAATAGTATAAGGTACAAATAGAAAGAACAAAGTCCAATATCCTCAAATACGTACAAAGTAAAAATATAAAGTCCTCAGTCCGAAAATACAAAAAAAACTACTGATCACCTTGAGCTGAAGCTGGAGGAGGAGCGCCACCAGATGACTGTCGTCGTAACGCCAGGATCGTCTAATACTCCTCCGGTGACAACAGGTTGACGAGCATGTTCTCCTGTGCACCATCGGATGTAGATGATACTCCCGACGTACCAGCAAACAGTCGCTCCGTAGCCATCTCGTGAAACTATTGCATCTGCTCGACCAACCGCTGTGTAGACGATGCTTCTGGCGTACCAGCGGGTCATCTGTCGTATCGGCTCAGTCGTCTCCTCAAGCCTCTCAAAACGTGAGATGAGTACAGAATCATCCGTATGAGGCTGCAGATGCGACTGCGACACCACCATCCTATGCAGTATCATATCACGCAGAGCTATGATCTGCGCATCGACACTCTGCTGGTGGAGGAGCGACTCCTCAGTCTGTATGGGGCCGGGCACGCTAGTGGCGGTCGTAGAGGCCTGTGATGCAATGAAGGCACCATAGGATCTCGTACCATAGTATGTACCCCTATGCATGCCACCAACGGCCCTCATCCACAGCTCGTCTTCTGACTGAGCTGCGACGGCCGGGGGCTGCTGGAAAGTGCTAGCACCAGCTCCCTCTGACCGTGTCGGCCCGGCCTCCCTAAGCCTCAAAAACTTGGCCTAGAAATAACATCTATATGAATTCTCTACGTAAGTAAAAATTAATATTAATGAACTAGCATTAAGTAAAACTTTAAAAACTCAGCCTAGAAATAATATCTATATGAATTCTCTACGTAACTAAAAATTAATATTAATGAACTAGCATTAAGTAAAACTTATGTAGGTGTCCCGGGCCTTGTTGTCAACGAACCGCTCCCCCTTCGTGTGCTTGGCGAGGAACAAGGTCACCATATTCGGGTCCTCTCCCGATTCAACCTGTTACGAAATTATTACATGATTTGTCAGTTAAGTTGAGAAAAATATATTACTATAAACTATTAATGATGGGTATACGGCGAGATATGTGCCATATGAGTAAAAAAATCTATGATGGACTGTGACCCACCACACCACTGCGACCCCGCCTGTCGTGTTCTTTTAGACTTCGCGAACTTCTCCTTGTAGGTTCCCTCCTCGAATCTCCTCTTCATTGTCGCACATTCGGCAGCAGAGATCCAACCCTGAATAGGCTCTTCCCAGCGCTCGCGATCCTTTTGGTCGAGTATCGCATCCCTAATGATCTTGTTGGCGATGCTGGAAAAAATAGACTCGACAGCAACGGCGCGGTGGGGAGGGAAGAAGTAAGTCTGCTGAAAAATTATAGTAGTACGTAAGTTATAACATAACATACTAAATGTTAAAAGGAAATAAACTTTTACGTACCGAGAAGTGCTCAAACCAGAAAGCCTTCTTGTCGGCCGGGACATCCCTTCAGTTGATCCGGGGACCCCCATGGTTATGCCGCAGGAATGTACCCAACGACCGGTGTAAGGAGGAGGCATAATACCTGTAAAATGGAAATTAAAATTTATTAAACAAGTTTATTATAAATTTAAACAAATTAAATACAACAATTTCACTTACCGCTTGGTCTGAGTACAGGCCCAAATCTCCAACCTCAGATCCTCCTTCGGGCGACACGGAGGATTTGTCTCAAATGGGAGCTGTAGCCTGCCCCTGTCCCTGTCCCGCCCCTGCCCCTACCCCTGCCCCTGTCCACAGCCTGCCCCTCGGCCTCGGCCTCGCCCTCAGCGTCGGCCTCGGCCTCGGCCTGCTCCTCAGTAGTGGGGTCGGCCTCTAGAATACACGACGGTACTGGCTGCGTAGAAGAAGAAGGCCCTAGCTTGGAACTGCTAGAGCCGGGTATGGAGCCACTGTCGGCGACTAGACTGCTTGTGTATACTAGAGTGTGGGGGATGAGGTGGAGTCGGTAGGAGAAGTGGTAGATGGAGACTGTCAGCCTCGTCGACTCCCACCAGCACCGGAACCAAAGGATCCACGTCGAGCCATATCTGAAAAAATACAAAAGTAAACCATACTACATCTGAAAAAACAAAAGTAAACCATATTACATTTGAAAAAAAATAAAAGTAAACCATATTACATCTAAAAATTAAACATATTCAATCTTTGTTCCTCTTCCTCTTCACTTCTACCAACTTCCTCTTCCTCTTCTGATACTTCTACCTCTTCCAATTGATGAAATATGTCATGAGGAACTTCCGTTGAGTCCACATCGACAATATTTATAATAAGAGGTAGTTCGTCTTTCTGATAAGCTATCTCATCGACATCGAAGGTATTTCGAGCTTTAGTCTTACAGACTGCCCACCAATCTGATCTCCCGACTCCTTGTTTTGGATAGCTGGTAAAGTAAACTAGCTGAGCCTGGCTTGCTAGAACAAACGAGCTTGATATCGACGGCGATAATTTATGTTAACAAGACCATGTTTGTCAACTCTCCAACCTCGACCTTGGATCGGATCGAACCAGTCACATCTGAACAAGACGATCATACAAGGTTCTATAGCATAATTGTATGTCAGTTCCATAATCTCCCGTAAGACGCCAAATAAGTCATTGTCTGGGTCGACGTCTTTGTAGTTTGAAGATTTTTTGCACAAACAGCTATTCTTCATAGAATCCAAATCCAAGAAGTCGTCTCTTATTCGAGCATTTATTGACTTGAATCTGAAGCCATTTATGCAGTAACTTGGCTAGGTCTTCACTTGATAAATTGGTCCCTTGGCTAGAGTTTTAATATACTCATTCTCAAGGATTTCCTCCGGACGATCAACCTAAATACCAAATAAAAGATGCTAACTTAATTATTTTGTGCATGTATATACGTACAGAAAAAGTAAATTATGAAGATATCCGTACATATGCTCTCGACCAAAAAGGAAATAAAGTCTCATTTGCTGTTCTACTTCCTCCTCGGTTGCGTACGGATTGTTGGACGTTACCTCATCCTTAAACATGCTGAAAAGCAACGAAGCATAGGTATATTAGTTATATTGAGAAGCAACGAAGCACGCAAAATAATTTTACTTACCCCTCTAGCTTGTCCACTTATTCCTCGTCGCAGTTGAGCAATACATATAACATTGCAGCGCTAACCTCGTCGTCATTTAGATATCTTTTTTTTATTTTACCATATGGTTTTTCGTAGGCAGTAAATACTTTCAGCTTTGCCTCATTACCAACTTTATGACCGTCGTCATTTCTGGGAGCTCTTGTTCTGTTTGTAGCAATATGAGACTAAAAATACATGGAACAGAAGTTTGAAATCTCCTCAAGGCCATATGCTTCACAAATAGAACGCTTCACCCGTGCCTTATTTTTTACCTTTCTCTTGAGGTGGTTCAAGTGTCGCTCGAACGGGTACATCCAACGATAACAGACAGGTCCAGCAACAAGAGCCTCATGGATAAGATGAATCGGCAAATGCTCCATTGAGTCGAAGAATGCAGGAGGAAAAAGTCTTTCAAGTTTGCAAAGTGTTACCATAATGTCCTTCTCTTGCTTACCTAAACGATCGACGAGCAACTTGCAAGAACAAAGATCTCTGAAGAATATGCTAAGCTCTGTTAATGGATCCTAGACTACCGGCGGTAATAATTCTCGAAATGCAACAAGAATTAACCTCTCCATGAATACGTGGCAATCGTAGCTCTTCATTCCGATCAGTTTACACTCCTTTATGTCGACACATCTTCTTAGATTGGAGACGTATCCGTCCAGAAATTTCAAGTCCTGGATCCATCTACAAAGTCTCACTTTGTCCTCCTTGTCCAGCGAGTAGATTCCTTATGTCGCAAAAGCTTCCCCTTCCCGTTGTATATTTCAGCTAAGTCCAATCTAGCCTTCTGATTGTCTTTTATCTTTCCCTTGACGTCCATTACAGTATTAATTATGTTATCAAATACGTTCTTCTCGATATGCATGACGTCAAGGATATGTCTAATCAGATTTGTGCTCCAATATGGCAGATCCCAGAATATACTCCTTTTGGTCCAGTTATGATCTTCGCCAAATCCCTCACAACGGCCGCTCGTTGTAGGATCTTCAATAGCACTTGGGATTTCTTTTACTTGCTCCCATGTGTCCTCTCCGAACCACATTGGCAGTGGATCGCCCTTCTCCATAGCTCCAGCACAGAAAGCAGTTCTGTTCCTACGGTATCGATGGTCTTTTGCCAATAACTGCCGGGTGACAATCAAAGAAGCATGGCTTTCCTCCGTGTCACAAACGAAAAGCTATAGTGCGGTCCATGCAATACGGACATGAAAGCCGACCATGAGTGCTCCATCCAGATAACATTCCATAAGCCGAAAAGTCGTTGATTGTCCATATTAGTACTGCCCGCATCTGAAACTTCTATTTTTTTGAAGCATCATACGTGTATGCCCCTATTTTCCATAGCTTCTTCATCTCATCTATCAAAGACTGCAAGTACACGTCGATGTTCCTTTTTGGGTTGATCGGACCGGGGATGATAATAGTTAAGAACATGTAAGGTGTCTTCATGCACATCCAAGGCAGTAGGTTGTACGGAGTGAGGATTACCGGCCAGCATGAATATTGGTAGCCTGAAAGACCAAATGGGGTGAAACCATCAGAGCAGAACCCCAACCTTACATTACGTGCATCAGAAGCAACATTAGGATATGCTCGATCGAAGTGCTTCCACGCTTCTCCATAAAATGGGTGATCCAACACTCCTTCGGTCTGTTGTCGCTTGTGCCAACTCATATTTTTGGCAGTCTTTTTCACCATGAACAACCTCTGCAACCGCGGCGTCAACGACAAGTAGTGCATTGAAGCAGTCGGTCTTCTAGACTTGCCTGCAGTAGTTGGCTTGTAGCGATCAGCACCACAGAATATGCACACTTCTGCATCCTTGTGATCTTTGTAGTAAAGCATGCATCCGTTCTGATAGCAATCGTTCTTATCGTATCCCATCCAGAGGGATCTCACCATCCTCTTAGAGCGGTAGAAGTCTTTCGGTAACTTGGCACCCTCCGGCAAGATATCTATAATCAACTCTAGCACTCTATTGTACCATTCTTGCGATATGTTAAAGTCAGACTTTATGCTCAAGAGCCGAGTGATCACCTCTAACGGTGAATGGTCCTCACAGCCAGGGTACAAAGGAGTCCTTCCATTCTCCAGCAACTCTATGAACTTTGCGGCATCGGCATTCGGTGCCTCCTCACCTGCGTCACGATTGTATAGATCGAAACTAGGCCCCGCAATATCGAAGACCATGTTCACGTACTCGTTGTCGATACCAGTTCGGTTGTGGACATTCACATAAGGCTCCACAAAAGGCTCCATATACGGCTCCACTTGAATGCTAAAGGTACAAGCTCTCCGTGTGCGGTCCATTGGTAGTAATTCGGAAGGAAACCCTTTGTGTATAAGTGATACGTCACATCTAATTCTGGTTGAAACTTCATGTTCGGACATTTTACACACGGACACTTAATGTCCATGTCGTCCATGGATTAAGGAAACGCCTTCACAAATTGGAGGAATTGTTCTACTCCGGCGATGCATTCATCTCGTACACCGCACCTGTCATCTCGAATGTGGTTGTACATCCACGAACGGTCTAGCAGATACATGGATATAGCCATTTCTAGATATCTACAAATATGAATAAACTTTAAAACTGAAACGAATATACTACATACTACATACATAAATATGTACTGCGAGCCCCCTCGGGGCCCCACCCCGAGCAGTAGACCCCCTAACCCTACGAGCAGCAAGAAGGTCCTAACCCAACACACGGCCATGACTCGGGACCATTCCTATGAGCATCGGGATCAAGGAAAATAGGCGACGGCATTAACCAACCAATAAAACTACTTGTTACAAATATCGGCACTATCGGTGGTTTCGAATCAGAGTATCAGATTTTTCGGTGTCAGAAAACAAATAATTATTACTAAATTATCAGATTTTTCGGCACTATCGGTGCCCCTGACCCAGCCCTCCCGCACCCCTCCTCTCCTACACCACCCCGAACCCTAACTCGAACCCTATCCCTAACCCATCCTCCACCAGCCCCCCCATCCCCTCCCCAGTCCCCCTTCACCCCCCTGCTCCACTCCTCCACCAACCATCCCTAACCCGAACCCCAACCCCAACCCTAACCCTCCCCTCCACTAAGCCCCCCTCCTCACCCCCAGTCGCCCTCACCCTCCCCCCCGCCCCTCCCCCCTCCCACACCTATCCCCCCTAACCCTCCCCTCCCTCCAGCCCTCCTCCTCACCCCCAGCCGCCCTCACCCCCCTACACCACCCCCCAGCCACCCCCCACTCACCACCCAACCACCTGCATCCCCCCTGCCCCTCACCCCCCCATCGGACTATTCCTCATCCCCAACCTCCCGCACCCCCCTGCCCCTCCCCCGAGCCACCCGCACCCCTCCAACCACCAACAACCAAAAGAGAGAGAGAGAGAGAGGGAGAGTCACGTACCGGAGAGGAAGGAGAGTCGCCGAAAAGAGTGAGAGTCGTCGGAGAGAGTGAGAGCACCGGAGAGAGTGAGAGCACCGGAAGGGAGAAGGAGAGAGAGTGAGAGAGTAAAATGGAGAGAAATGAATCGTGGGGGGAGAATTTAATTATAATTTAGCGACGTTCATCCTACCGTCGCTAAATTAGTCGCTATTAGCGACGTCATAGCGACGTTTTACGACGACTAGCTCATGTAACTAATATACGTCATTGTCACGTCGCTATGTTCATCCCTAGTAGCGACTATTAGCGACGTTTCACTTAAGCGTCGCTAATGTGCAAAATTTAGCGACGTTATGCGAACATCGTTAAATTTACGTCGCTAATGGAGCAGATTTTAGTAGTGATCGATCCAACCTAAACAACCGAATATATGATTTCGATTATTTCTGAACCTACTACACACATGCCTAGTGTGTCCCACTCAATCTGGGCCCCATGTGCTATTTTAATTCAAATGGCACATAAGATCCCTTATGTGACTTTTAGAGCCTATTTCTAATTCGGGTAATTTTTATCAAGCCTAAACTAGTACAAAAAAACTCTAGAGGACTTGTTAGAGTCATCCCGATGTAGAGAGGCCCTCCTAAATATTTAATTCATATTTATGGAGCATTTATTTGGGTCAAAACTAAATAGGGAAACTCTATAAATTTAATTTTCTTTATTTGGAAACTTGTTTATTCTTGTGCCAATCCCACTTGTATATGGACTCCAAACCTATCAAAACTCAACCCTACCTGCACTAGAACAGCCCATAACTGACCTCCCTTAGCAACCCTATTTATAACATACAAACCTACCCAAAAACCATCTCCATAAACCCTAAAACCTAGTCCCTTCCTTGCCGAACTATTGCTGCTGCCATCTTTTCTTCTCGCTGCTATCCCGACCAATTGCTGACCATCCAAGGGCTACCACCTCATCCCTAACGTGCCCAAGATGCCCCACCACATTCCCAAGGCCGGCCACCACCAAGAACAACCCCTAAAGGCCGTGCACAGCCCCACAAGTTGACATACCTTGCTGGCCAAAAATCACAGCAAGTAAGCCATCTTACGAATGATTTTTATCCACTTCTAGACATCAAAACTTTATGGGACCAAATATACTAGGTTCCCATAAGTGTCTATCTACTACCTTCATATAAAATTTCATATCAAAATTCTTCTTACATTTTTGCGGCACACATTTTACCAAAGTGTGTCCAGAATTGACACTATTTTTTGTAGGACAATTTTAAACTATATAACTTTACATTTACCATTGATATTATATAAGAAAACGACCATATTTTGATTGCCTACAATTCTCGTTCAATGAGTTTTCCATAATTTTTTTGTTTTAATGCTTGAATCATTCGATCTTTGAAGGACAAAATTCTGCCGTAAAACGAACTATCAATATTACCATCATGTCAGTCCCAATAATTTTGTATGCATCCAATGCTCCATATTATCGATCCTCGACTCATAATCATGAATATTTGATAATTTAAATAATTGTTTACCATTTATTTCAGAATATTAAAGTTAGTTTATTTATGGTTAAACAATTTCTAATATCATTGATTTATCAATGGGGATATTAGTTTAATCATGAATTGATTTCTAAATGAGTTTTTACATAATAATAAGTATTATATATATATATATATATATATATATATATATATATATATATATATATATATATATATATATAAAATATATATATATATATATATATAAAAATATATATATATATATATATATATATACATATATATATATATATATATATATATATATATATATATATATATATATATATATATATATATATATATATACAGAATTATAGAGATTTATTTAATAATTAATACTGAATATTTATATTTATATTTATATTTTATGAAATTTTATTAATCCTAGAAGGAGTATTGCGACTAGTATGTATTAAGACTAGTTGTGACTAGTATATAAATAGTTAAACCTATATATATAATATATATATATATATATATATATATATATATATATATATATATATATATATATATATATATTTTAATATATATATTTTATATATATATATATATATATATATCTCAATGATAGTGATCATGTTAGCGTGGTTATCAATGTTTGTTATTATTATTAGGGTTAATTAGTTGTACCCCCTTATGGTTTGTACGTATTTTTGTAACTATCCCAGTTGTTTTAAAAATAAAGAACACCCCCTGGTTTATAAAGTTAATTAGTTGTACCCCCTTGGTGCATAGAAGAAAATGATTGGAAAATTAAGCAGCCAGGGGGGTGTTCTTTATTTTTGAAATAACGAAAATAATTACCAAAATACGTACAAACCATAGGGGGTACAACTAATTAACCCTTATTATTATTATTTATAGGAGTTTGTGAGACTGTGACTACGGAGGTTGAAGCCATACATGTACTTTATTCTTTCACGACAATTCCAGGCAAGATACCGTGCCACTGTGAGCTTATTTTATACCTGTTATACGTGGACGTCTTGTTGTGTGTTAGGTTTATATGTGTTAGGAGAGCGTCCAAGTGTGACTTGGGTGTTGTCGATGATGCCATCGATGACATGTTGTGGGTGTGTGTGTTTCATTGGTATTGGCACGCACCCTGTACTTGGCCAGTACAAGGGGTTCGTGTGATGGTTCATATAGAGTTAGTGTGAGTCTAGTTAGTGACTTGCATTGAGATATGTATTGTTCGAGTCATAGATATGTCTAGGGCAAGACATGGGTGGGGAAGACTATTAGTAGCCGTATGAGAAGCCACATATTAGCCACATTCATGTTCATTTATTACTTTTATTATTCATATTGTGGCTAGTTGTTGTATCTTTTTACGTCCCTTTGAGGACCTAGTGATCTCTCTAGGTGTT
>JANAVB010011410.1:132500-158480 GCA_029216955.1 Iris pallida
CCAATGGCTTTCTTGTGCCATTCGTAAAAAAATAGCACATAAGAACAAAATTGAGTAGCACACCCTTGGCATGTGTGTCGTAGGCTTAAATTGGAAAAATTATATATTTGGTCAAATGGTTTTGATCAATGCCGAGTCCCGAACTTAAGCTGGAAGTTAGGTATAGAATTACGGTAAACGGACAAATGGCTTAAATTGCCTCAAAGTGGTGCAAAGTCAAAAGAATATTAGTGAACAAGTTTGGATGGGAGTACATGATCTATTAAGTTGAAGGTAGACATGATTACTTCAAAACTCATGAAGGACATTTCAAAAGATTAGTATTTCTTGTGTTCCAAAAATCAAAGCTATGGAAAAGTACATTTATAGTCATAATTAAAAATAAAAAGTAAAAATCGTATAAATTAAATAGAAAATAATTTCTGAGAATCAGGGTGCTTACAAACCATAGGAAGATCAAGCCTGGTTGTCGTAATATACGGCATCACTCGAATTTGTGCACCAACCACTGGAAGATTGTTCCTAAGCTCCTGAAGCCATTCTGCTTTATACCCAAAGCAATTCCGCTTTATCTGCAGTTGACAGAATTAAGATTTCATAGTAAGAAAAAGGTTTGCTTTTTCGACTTCCTCGATATAGCAGCACTACCCATGGATCTACTTCTTCGACTTCCTCAATATAGCAGATCCACTCATATAAATGATGTAATATCTTCTTTCTCTCATTTTGATCACCAACTGGCATCACTGAAGCCTTCTACCCCTACTGGGTAACCACTTTAGTGCATCCTACGATGTCCCTGAGAGAGATTACATTGCTCTCTTTACAATTTTTGAAAGATCAACACTTAGATTACTCGTGAATCGACTCGGCATGCCTAAAATAAAAGCTATGTCAGGCATGATAGTACTTAAAGCCTACATCAAACTCCAGATAATGCTCGAATACACCAATTGTCTAACACCTCTCCAGGATCTGGATTCAGCTTTTGATCACACTTGTAAGGAGTATCGATCTTGGAAGATCCTGATGTCCATAGCTTGTGAGAAGCTTTCTACGTAGTGAGCTTGAGACAGAGCAAGCTTACCTCCCATCCGGATTATTTAAATTACCAGGATGACATCCGCATCTGCCATGTCCTTCATACTAAATTTGGATGTGAGGAACATCTTTGTTCTAGTGACATATCAGTATGTCGTCTACATAAAGACAAACAATGACTCCTCTAGCATCAACGAACTTCATGTAATCATATTTAATAGTCTCGCTGACCCTGTAGCCTTTTGACCTAATAACCTAGTCAAACGTTTCGAGCCATAGATTGGAAGCTTACTTCAAACCCTACATAGAATTCACCAGCTTGTAGATTTTATTTTCAAGACCCTGAACGACAAATCCATCTGGTCGTTGTATGTGAATCTCTTCTGTCATTTCTCAATCCAAAAATATTATCTAGACATCTATTTGATGATAGAACAACTTATGAATAGCAGCCACGACAACCGTCAATCTGATAGTTGACATCTTAGCCATTAAAGGATGTGTCAACCTCATCAATCTCATGTTCTTGAGCAAACCCTCCTGGCAACTAGCCTAGCCTCGAACTCGTCATTAGTTCCTTCGACCTTCGTCTTCTTCTTCTCAAAGATTCGATAGGTAGAGCCGCTTCAGGCAGATTAACTAACACCCATTTTTAATTCGATGCAATGGAGTAAATATTGCCATTGACTCACTTCCCTCAGAAGATCGTGTCTATGGTCTTCATCATCTCATCAGCCAACATGTGATAGTGATAAAGTCATCTCCGAAGTCTTTCGATATTTTTACTAGCTTTGCTAACTGCTTAGCGAATACTGGTTCGAGTGTTGTCTAAAACAACAACCACCTTCTGCACTATTCCTTCTTTGGAAGTACTTATTTCTTCGGCACCAACTATATTCTTCGAACATCCTCGAGAAATATGTTCTTGTCCATTGTAAACTTGTCTTTAAAGAATTTTACATTATGAGACTCAATGATATCATTGATACAATATCAAAGGATCTCCGAGCGTAGCTTTCATCAGCTTATCCAGTAATATGGACTTCTTGGTCTTTGTCCCTGGCTTCTGAATCTCAATATCCAGAAGCTTTACGTACACTAGACACCCCTACTCTCGAATGATACTCAAATCATGTCTGACCTTGAACAAGTGTTAATGAGTATCATAGTTAGATATGCCAACATTGCTTCATTCAACAATAAACCTAGCCGTACACGCAATCTATTCCCAGAAGCATATTGGATGATCTGTAGTATAGATATCATTTTCTCTGACAGCGTCATGATCTTCCTCTCTGAAACTCCTTTGGATTAGAGATACTATGGAGCAGTCATTTCATAGCTAATTCTATTTTTATAACAGAATAATGCAAATCCAAGAGAACGATACTCTCCACTTTGATCAATCTAGAGTGTATAACGAGACTACAAAGCAGTCGTTTAATAGCCAATTCCATGTTCATAGCAAAATGATGCAAATCCAAGAAAATGATAATCTCCGTCTCAATCACTTCTGAGTCTCTTGAGTTGTCGACCGGCTATACGTTCAACTTCAGCCCTGAAGCCACTGAACTTCTCGAACTTCTTGTCCTTCGACTTGAGGAGACATGCGAACGTGTACTTCGAGAAACACTTCAACCAGACCTCGATGGAGAATTGATAGAAGTCACTGATATCTGAATGTACCAACTCTAGAAGATCTGTACTTTGGTTCGATAGCCTGAGCAGCTTCCTAACAGTCTTTGTCCCTGCACAGACTTTATATCCCTCCACCTTCTTACCCCCACATACTGGAGATAAGGTCAAAACTAGACATCTTGAGACTCTATTACATAGCACAACTCTTAGTCCATTCCTTCACATATCAATGAGAAAACTCCATTGACATAAGAAGAAGTTCGAATATCCGTTCAGTACTGAAACCAATCCGAAGCATGTTCCTTTCTAAAATAATCAACATCTGGCTAGTACAAATGTGTTATGCCCAAGTCCCAAAAGTCACGGGACTAGCATGTGACATGGCTAACTGGTACGCAATCAAGGCGAACCCTATATATAGAAACCCTCAAGTATGCACTTAAGCTGTCTATAAGGTCATATAATTGTCTAAAATGTCAAGTCAATTATATCTCAATCCACAAAATTCTAATAACAACAGCAAACCAAGTGCACTAAGGTTGATCAGACCATAATACACAGATTCTAGAATAAATAAATATATTAGATTGGATCCCCAATAATACATGTATCATGAACAATCTAGAAGAAAGATGAAGCTTGTAAAAGACTATGCTATAATAACTGCATGTCAATATAGGACAAAATATAAATAAGGAAGAAGTGATGCTTGTATCAACTAGATATACCTAACATCTGGGAGAAGCAATCGTCCTCTTGCAATCTATTCTACCTCGATATCACAGCAATACCTGGAAAGATCACCAAGTCCTTAGTAGACTAGCAAGATACATAAAAATATGTTGAATGTAAGAGTACAAAATATGCAGAGAAAATAGGTGACACAAGAACCTAAGACACAAGGAACTAAGACACAAGGAATTAAGACTTTAGCATGCCATACTAGAAGTGGCTAACAGTAAGTCAGGTAAAACTTATAGACTTTACTCAAGGCAAGCTCTTCCAATCTATAGTATCTCAATCATAGTCATGACAAGCACTCCCAATCGAGATGGTCAAGTAAGTCAATTATAGTATCAAGTTCAAGTCAATCATATAGACCGTAGTCAAGGTAAGCACTCACAATCGATATAATATCACAAGTCAAGTCAAAATAAAGTCAAGTCGAGTCAAGAGAATAGTGGTGTAGGACTAGACAACTCTATCACGAGACACATATGAACACAAAGACCAATATAATAGGTAATAAAATACAACAAAAATTAGGTGCGTGCATGTAAGCTAGAAATAAGATAAAGTAAAACTAGAAACAAGATAAGTAAAACTAGACATAGGATAAAGCAATCATGAATATAAAAATATGGGGAAAAGGAAAAAAAAAAGTAAAGATCATGAATATAAATTATACTGTATTAGTTGGCAAGGTATACTTGCCTGGTGTAGAGTTGACCACGTCCAAATAAGCAACTCGCCAAATCAATGAGCAACGAAAGCTGAACTTTTGCAAACGTCTCCAATGCTAAAATAGATATCACCAACGTTTTCGCAATAAAAAATGTCTAAGTTTGACTACCCATAAGTCCAATTCTGAACACAAGGGCAAAATAAAAAATTTAGGGCAAAACGGTGTCCGCTGTTGGACCCACTTTGCATCGAAAACGAACTAGAATCTATGGTCTCTAAAGTCAACAAATTATAAACCTACATGTCCAATTTTTTGGTACGAACTCAACGATATGTCAATTTTTGAATTCCTATAAGTCGTGCACAAAATTGCCAATTGAATCAAATCGTGGGCCCGCCAAAATGGCAATCTGGTCAATTATCTCAGAATCGGAGCAAACTTGGCTCACAGGACCAAAAAATGATACAAGTCCAATGGCGTAAGTTTTGTAGTGATGTGATGAACATGCACGAAGTAATTAAGATTTTTCCAAAGTGGCTGATACAGTGTTCTTCGACCGATACGCCTCAAATTCGTCGTACATACGCAATTCTAGTTCTGTCAAAGCCCAAACATTCGCAACGTCCATACGCACCTTTTGATGCTCCTGGGTTGTGATGAAGTCACCTAGTTTGTCAGGACGGACCCCGTATCGGAGGATTTTTAAATTTTGTAAACTGTTTGGCCATATTTTTTCTTGATTTTTATACTGGATTATCTTGCAAATCATAACAAAATAAATTAAAGTAATTTAAATGTTTTGATGTTGTTTAAATTGTCTAAAATAATGTTTAAATAGATTTTTTAAAGTTACAATAGATTGCTAATAATTGGCCTTCCAAACAAGGGTGTTAGGCCAGTTTCTAAACTGTTAGGAATATTTTTTTTGCCAAGTTTGCGTCGATTTTCGGGACAATCTATGCTAAAAAATAAAAACTAATTGAAGGGACTTAGAGATGTATAAGTTGTCTTCATACCAGAAAAGATATATCAGAGAACGATCAATGATGCGGCGAGCAAACCCTGTACGAAGTTGAGCTCGCACGTCGCTGCTGCTGTCGCTGACTGTCTGTTGTGCATGCGTTCGGGCGCTGTCCGGTGCTTCGACGTCCCGCGTGGCGGCGTACAAAGGTTGGGGAGGTCGTAAGGTTGCCAGGGACGGCTCCCAAATTCAAAGGTAGTGGGTTTTGGTAATTTTTTGTAGTGTTTTCCAACGTGAGTTATTGAGTTACTATATATTCATATTCAAATTCTAATCCAAATTCTTGATGGATTTCTATAAGATTTGAATTCTAAATTCAGGTTTAAATGGAGGAGGATTTAATCTAGTTTAGTCTGAAAAAGATTTGGTCAAATTTGGTTAATATTTAACCAAGGTTACATCTAGCCAAAAATAAAAAAAAAACTTCTCATGCACGCTGCACTACCCTGAGCTCGGGTTTGGGGGTGAAATTCATCTCGCTAGATTCCAAAATCTCGCAAGAATTTGGGTTTTTCCCTTCTATATTTATACTAATTTGTTATTTGTATATACATGTATATAGAGTTATATGTATATATACATACATGTAATGCATACAAGAAATTTCTATAGAAATATAAAAATAATCATTAATTCCATTAGATAAAATTTTGTAAATAAATTCTATTGTTAAGAATATATAAAGCCTAATATTTACATATTGTGTATAGACTCATATAGACACAAGTTTATATACCTAAAAATCCCAAAAATCTAAAAAGGCATTTTAAGAAATTGTTATTAATTTCAAGATATAATATAAATTTAATAACAAATAATTTATATATTATATTTAACAGTCATTTATAAAATTACCAACTAGACCATTAAAATAAAATACCAAATACATATACATATGTCATATATATATCTACATGGACGTCTTTGGACGTACCACATGACTACATGGGCTTGGGTTTTGGTTCGGGTCAATTCCGAACTAGTTAGCACAACCGGGTATCCTAAAAATCAAAATTTTAATTTATTAATTAATTTAGTCATTTATATGGGTTATATCACAAATTTGACTTATTTTTCTAGAAGGGACACATATATGGCTAGACCTTTCCTACCATGGCTAATATACTAGTCAAAGCACCCGAATACACTACCTGTGCCATAATTCTTAGTCGACATACACCTTAAAACTTAACCATGACTAAGGCTATATATATTCATGTAATAGGCGCAAAAAGCCGATGCATATACAAGTAAGTTCATGGAAAAAAGAAAAGGTGGCAGGTTAGCAAAAAGAAGCAGCTTCTCCGAGGTCTAACGCCTAGAGCTAGCAAAAGACCTTAGTTGTTGAAAGAGTTCCAGAAGCCCTCCTTGACGTGCTTGCACCATCTATTGGCCTTTTGGATCTGCCTGTGGACCTCTCTTATCAATTGGACAGAGTTGTACCGGTACCCTTCATATCTATGTTTGTTACGATTCTTCCACAAAACCCAAGTGATGGCTGCTGCAACGATCTGGTGGCCGTGAGAAGCTTTGCCCCAAGAAGATAAAAGGACTTTGAAACCCCAAGTAATCGTATCCAAGATGCAAGAATTTGAGAACCTAATCCATACATCAGACACCAGATCACCCAACGAGAATATGTGGTCTACTGTTTCCCGATGTCGTTTCGAGCAGCAATGGCAAGCTGACGCTAAGCTGAAGCCTATGGTGGCGATGGCATTGTCGGTGGGGTGTTTCTTATGAAATGCTTTTTAAAACAAAATGGACCACTTCTTAGGGATGCAAGACTACTAGAATAATACGATGATAGGGGAAGCTGTACCGGCCCCACATGTCGTGCATCTGGCCGATGCGAAGGAAAAGGAACAATCAGCCGTCTGAGACTACCGGAGGGAGTTAAGGTCCTGACTAAACACCAAACCAGAGGCGGCTAGGACGATAGCGGCCTCCTCTCTGATCCACGCATCCGTTGGCCCCTAGTTCCAATCCCCATCATTGGTCCACAGATCGCTGATAGAGCTGGTGGTGGAGGCTCCCGGTGAAGGTTGAAGAAGGTCGTCCCCTAACCACCGCTCGAAGAAGAGTAAGGATTCGCCCGATCCAAGCCTTAATCAAATCAGTGGTTCTGTGATTCTTCTGCCGTTGAGGATGCGACACCAAGATACAGAGGATCTGCTGTTGATGGTTGCTACAGTAGGATACGAATGTTTGAAATATCTATCCTTCATGAATTGGGCCAATATGGGGCGGTTATTCCGAAGCTTCCACTATATCTTCATCGAACAGACATCGACAATATGAACCAACCTGCTAAACCCAAGGCCCCCCTTGGAGGTAGGTTTGGCCATGGTGTCCCAACTGGTCCAATGACGCTTATCCTTACCGTCGTAGTAGCCCCAAAAGAAGTTGTCGAAGAGATTTTCAATGTTTGAGAGGGCTTTTTTAGGGGGGAGCAGGCGGCCAGGGTGTAAATCAGGATGGAGGAGAGAATATGCTGGATCAGGATCGTCTTTCCCCTGACGATAGACTAGAGTTGTGCCAGCCTTCGATCTTCTTCCTAATTTTATCCAGTAATTCGTCGAACAGCCCCGAATTGGATCTGTCGTACACCAGCGGACATCCGAGGTAGGAGAAAGGGTGGTAAGAGACGAAGAAGGTCGTGATGTTGGTTAGCAGGGTAGTGTGACCTTCTATCAGCGGTATGGTGAGCATAAATAAAGCTTTTGTTAGGGTTGATGCGCTAACTAGAGCATTGGGTGTATCTCTGCAACGTGTTGTTGACCACCTCTACAGACTCGGTATCGCCTAATAAGAAGATAAGGATGTCGTCAGCGTAGGCGAGGTTGGTGATGATCGGGCAGCCGCTAGCTGTGTTGTAGTGCTGGAAACGAGGGAAGCTGGTCATAGGCTTGAAATTCTAACTCAATGCGTCAGCAGCAATGATGAAGATGGTGGACGATAATGGATCTCCTTGTCAAACTCCGTGGGACGATTTAAAAAAACTGTCAGCTTGACCGTTGACAACGGTGGAGAACCACGTGTTGCTGATCGATCTCCAAACAATGGAAATCCAAGTCTCTGAAAAGCCAAAGGCCCTGGCTACCCAGATCATAAATTGCCAATCGAGCCTGTCATAAGCCTTCTCCATATCCAACTTGATGGCAATGTTGCCTCCTCTGGCCGAAAATTTCATACAACAGATCATTTCTTATGCCAGCAAAATATTTTCTAAAATATTACGACCGCGAACGAACCCGCTTTGCTCTTCAGATATAATTTTAGGGAGTAAACTAGCCATGTGGTTAGAGATAACCTTAGAGATGATCTTTATGGTAAAGGTGCACATACTCAGAGGGAAAAGTCATTAAAGGTTTCCGGGTTATTCTTCTTGGGAATCAGAATTAAGTTGGCACTAGATATCGATTTGGGATATCCGGCTCCTTGAAATAAAGCAAGCACCACCTCGTAGAAGTCCTTTTTAATAATGTCCCAGCAGGATCTGAAGAAGACGTCGGTGAAGCCGTCTGGGCCTGGGGCGCTGTGCTCATTCAGCGACTAGACGGAGTCATTGAAGTAACGTATAGGAAAGTCCAGAGGGGGTGAACAGAGTTTGTGTCAATAATAACCAACCAAAAATTCAACTCTATACCAAGTCCAGAAGGCAACTATCAAGAGAATATATATAATCAGAGTAGTAATGCAGAAATTAAGAGAGATCAGAAGAGCATACGCAAACACAGCAATTTAACCTGGTTTCTCTCGTGGAGGACTAGTCCAGGCCTGAGAACTCTCGCTCAGGATTGAAATCTACTATTTGTGAAATAGGGTACACACACGTGCCTATACTCAGAAGAGCACGCCAACTTCTTACAACTTCGCAGAGGCAAAACTTGGAATTGTCCAAGTGACTTCTTTTCAACTCTTGCACAAAACTTCTAGCTGAATCGCACTTGAGCACCTTGGGGCCTTAGAAAGTTTTGTGGCTAGTAGATCGGAAGAGTAAGGCATAGAATGTATAAGGCTTAGAAGATTGAGAGTGAGAGTTGATTTTAAATGAGAAAATTCAAGCCATATTTATACTAGTCTGGGGAGGCAGAATTTGACCAGAATTCTGTCCCAAATATTCAAAAATTTGAACGTTGGACAGCTTGGATCATGGTGTACCTAAAAATCGGCTTCCTAAAAATTAGGGGGCAGAGTTTGGCCTAAATTCTGCCTAGGGCAGAGTTTGGCTCGAATTCTAATTCCCTTGGGTCGTGTAAACCCACTTCCCGATTTTTTTAATTATTATTTGATTATGATTTACCATATGGCCATTTAGGGTTATTTTTGGGACCTAGTATTTTATTTTGGTTCTAGAACCTAAAAAATTATTTTATAAATTTTTTGGATTTTTTTTGGTATTTTCTGGAATTAGTTCGATAATAAAATATAGAAAAAACCTATTTTCTAGGAATTCTGAAATTTATTGTGCTAGCCTAAGAGCAAATATTGATCCCAAATATTTTTCTAGGGTTCATTACGCTATTTTATATTTTCTAGAATTTTTCCATAATTTTTGGGAGTATTTAAGTATTTATTTATTAAGGTTTATATATTTTTAAAGGCTTTCAATATTTATTATGAGGCTATTTTGGAACTAATATGAGGGAAAGCATTTTATTTATATTCTAGAAGGTTAAATATATTTTTTAGAATTTTGTAGAATTTTTTTTGGAATTTTTAGAATTTTATTTGAGTTTTTTGGCTCTCAAATGATTTTTAAATTATTTTCTGAATTTAAATCAGCATTTACCCAGTCAGCAGGCCAATCAGCATCTAGTCAGTGCCCCCTGGCCCACCTGTCAGCGCCAGAATGAGTCAGCACCGCCTCTCTCTCTATCCTATATATATGTTATTAATTCACGAAAACCTAGAAATTTCAGCCGCCTTTTTGAGAGGAGTTCTAGTAGAGATCTCGACTTCCTGAGGCAATTGCCGTCAACCCCGATGTGATTTTAGCGTGCCATTTTTTATTGGATTCATCTCGAGGTAAAATTTCTGAATATGTCATTTATTTTCGTATATTATTCCTAAATTTCTGAAAAATTCGTAGAGTGCTAGTTGTCCAAAATTTGACACATTTAGGTGTTTTCGAGATTTCGGGAGAACCAGAAATCAAAATCACGATCCGTTCAAAGTTTCGGAAAGCTAACACAGAGGTCTACGACATATATTTTTTTCAGAAATTATTTCATTCATCAAATATTTTAGTTATTCTATTGAACTCATTATTGATCGGTTGATCACCATTTTGGTCACGATTAGCCATAACGGCGATATCTTTTGACCAAAGCGTGATTTTGTGGCACGGTTGATTCCAATGCACTCGTGGCACTAAAATCTACCAAGGTGCACTTTCAAAATCTAGAGTTCACAGTATTTAACTAGATAGTCAATGGCACGTCTCGATTTGCGTGCAATAGTTTCCAAAAATTAGAAACATGACTTTTGATGGCCAAACTTACATGTTTAGATTATTTTTAGATATTATTAGGTTAAATGATGTTTTTAAATAATTTATTCCAGAATTAATTATTATTAGATTAGTAACCCAACTAGCCACTATTCCTTGAATTTAGAACTAGAACATTAGAATTGATTCGTGGTTTTCGTGCACGGTTCGTGGTGCGATATGTGTTATAGGTTGACATCTTCTAGATCGGCATTCCCCTCATCCTCTACTTGTGACTACGGTTTGTGCAAGGATTCAGGCAAGTTCAGTATTGCATTTCCTTGTTTGATATTCCTTAAGACATTGCAATATTCCTTGAAACATTGCTTGATATTCAGTTGAGACACGATTGTGACACCGTAGTTATTGTATCCTTCTTAGTGTATCATTGACCATTATTGATTGTTAGAGAGTCGGGAGAGAAAATACTCGGTAAGTACGTGAACAAACCCAACTATTTTGATTGTGGATGGCTAAGTCATACACCCACCGTATGAGTTAGACGTACCCTATTACTGTGGATAGCCATCGTATGATGTGCCGTATTAGCCCAGCTATTCACGTATTAAAAGGTATTTCACAGACACATAGTTGTTCCTATCTTTCCTTTTATCTAGTCCATTATTTTATTAGTTCATATCTTGTTAATTAAAATTTATTTCACACACACATAGTTGTTCCTATCTTTCCTTTTATCTAGTCCATTATTTTGTGAGTTCATATCTTGTTAGTTCACATCTTGCTAGTTTACATTTTGGTAGTTCATACCTTGCTAGTTCATATCTTGCTAGTGCTAGTTCATATCCTGTTAGTTCATCTCTTTGCTAGTTTTTTATTTACTCTTTGCCATCATGGTTTTTCGTTGTTCTAACTTATTTTGGACTAACAACATTAATTGCAATATGGTTGTACTCTGCTCCTTTCCTGACTAGATCGTTGATGTAGTTGAGGTTGACGTGCCTACTCTTATGCTATGGACCATACGAGGGAGAGATAGAGACTCGAAGGCCAAACCATAGAAGACTAGTTAGTTGTGTGGGAGTTTTCTATAAATGTAAAAGCTTACATTCTTCTTCAAATATAAAACTTCTATATTTTATAAAGTTGATCTAGTTGTTGTGAATGAGCAGTTAGTATTTATGAGCACTTTATTTATTGTGGACTAAACAACGTACTACCACCGATACCGCGGCATAGGCTGGGCATGGACACGCACTCGTATCCCGAAAATCGGGTACGGGTCGTGACAAGTTTTTATGGTGGCCCATGCTGGTCCGTTTTCGCAAAAGATTACGAACTTGTGGTAGTACTTAAGTTAGTTGTACTATTGCAAGCCTGCGACTAGGAAGTGCTCATTCACAATTAGGATTGATTTGATTTTAGGAGAATACCAGGACTAGGAGTCCCTTATTTAATTCTATTGTTAGGTAAATAAGGTTGCTACATAGGCCATGTAATTCTATTGTATTTTAATACGAGGGTATTATCCAAGGTGGGTAGAATATACGTTTGGTAAGTTAGGCCTTCATAGAATTCAATTCCTAATTTTGATTATTTTTTGTGCCATTTTATCTTCTGCCTTCTCTAAAACCTTACTTTATTTTCAAAACTATTTTGCGATCGTTTTGTTTTCAAAACTGACACTTTTATTCAAGGACATATACTTACATTTTCTTATCATGATCGACTTGTTTGAATTTATAGAAGCTCCTTAAAATTCTTATAGATATAGTTGAAATAATTTTCGATGACTTACAATGGTAAGGCAGATGCACACTGTCCCCATTTATTTGAATTATGGAGACTGCGGGTTCACTGCAGTCAGAAGCGCACTGGCGTGGCATGACCTCTAAGTTGAAATAATTTCAAGTAAGCATAGGTTGTCAAATGTCACTAAAGCTATATCCTAGTTGCATTATTGATCCTTTAATTTATTATGTCGACATTGGATAGAGTTGATAGAGTGTTCGATACCATATTATATTAAGTTATGATATCAAGGGTAACTGTAGTAAGATGTACACTGGCGAGGCATAAATTTTTGGTAAAATGACTTCTGTATACATATGGTTATTTAATATTATAAAGACTACATGCTTTCGACATACTATTGATTTATTTCTTATTCTATTCCTTTATTTCTTGAACATTTTTATCTCATCCTTTTATTTTTGGAATGTTATTTGGCTCCTAGCAATCTTTAAAACCTATTTGATTTTCTTCTGCTAGATTCCTAATCTTATCTAGATGTTTAATCGTATCCTCCAAAATTTCGAGGATAAAATTTTTCTAAGGTGGGTAGATTTGTAAGTCCAATTTCCAATTTTTTAATTATTATTGATTATGATTTACCATATGGCCATTTAGGGTTATTTTTGGGACCCAGTATTTTATTAGGTTCTAGAACGTCAAAAACTATTTTCTAAATTTTTTGGATTTTTTCGGTATTTTCTGGAATTACTTTGATAATAAAATATAGGAAAAACCTATTTTCTAGGACTTCTAGAATTTATTGTGCTAGCCTAAGAGAAAATATTGATCCCAAATATTTTCTAGGGTTCATTACGCTATTTTATATTTTCTAGAATTTTTCCATAATTTTTGGGAGTATTTAAGTATTTATTTATTAAGGTTTGTATATTTTAAAGGCTTCCAATATTATTATGAGGCTATTTTGGAACTAATATGAGGGAAAGCATTTTATTTATATTCTAGAAGATTAAATATATTTCTAGATTTTTTCTGGAATTTTAGAATTTTATTTGATTTTATTTGGCCCTCAAATGATTTTTAAATTATTTTCTGAATTTAAATCAGCATTTACCCAGTCAACAGGCCAATCAGCATCCATTCAGCGCCCCCTGGCCCACCTGTCGGTGCCAGAATGAGTCAGCACCACCTCTCTCTCTCTCCTATATATATATGTTATTAATTCACGAAAACCTAGAAATTTTAGCCGCCTTTTTGAGAGAGAGTTCCAGTAGAGATCTCGACTTCCCGAGGCGATTGCCGTCGACCCCGACGTGATTTTAGCGTGCCGTTTTTTATTGGATTCGTCTCGAGGTAAACTTTTTGAATATGTAATTTATTCGTATATATTATTCCAAAATTTCTAGAAAATTCGTAGAGTGCTAGTTGTCCAAAATTTGACACGTTTCTGTATTTTCGAGATTCTGGGGGAAACAGAAATGAAATCACGATCAGTTAAAGTTTCGAAAAGATAACACAGAGGTCTACAACATATATTTTTCCAGAAATTTTTTCGTTCATCTAGTTTAGTTATTCTGTAACTCAGAAATGATCGGTTGATCACCGTTTTGGTCACGATTAGCCATAACGGCAATATCTTTTGACCAAAGCGTGATTTTGTGGCACGGTAGATTCCAGCGCACTCGTGGCACTGAAATCTACCAAGGTGCACTTTCAAAATCTAGAGTTCATAGCGTTTGACTAGATAGTCAATGGTACGTCTCGATTTGTGTGTCATGGTTTCCCAAAATTGGAAACATGACTTTTGATGGCCAAACTTGCATGTTTAGATTATATTTAGATTATTATTAGGTTAAATGATGTTTTTAAGTAATTTATTCCAGAATTAATTATTATTAGATTAGTAACCCAACTAGCCACTATTCCATGAATTTAGAACTAGAACATTAGAATTGATTTGTGGTTTTCGTGCACGGTTCGTTGTGCGATATGTGTTATAGGTTGACAGCTTCTAGATCAGCATTCTCCTCATCCTCTACTTGTGACTATGGTTTGTGCAACGATTCAGGCAAGTACAGTATTGCATTTATGTTTTGGTTCATTATAATATTTTCTCTATCGTTTCCTTGTTTGATATTCCTTAAGACATTGCTATATTCCTTGAGACATTGCTTGATATTCAGTTGAGACACGATTGTGACACCGTAGTTATTGTATCCTTCTTAGTGTATCATTGACCGTTATTGATTGTTAAAGAGTCGGGAGGGGAAATACTCGGTAAGTACGTGAACAAACCCAACTATTTTGATTGTGGACAGCTAAGTCATACACCCCACGTATGAGTTAGTTGTACCCTATTATTGTGGATAGCCATCGTATGATGTGCCGTATTAGCCCAATCATTCACGTATTAAAAGGTATTTCTCACACACATAGTTGTTTCTATTCTTCCTTTATCTAGTCCATTATCTTGTTATTTCATATGTTAGTTCACATCTTGCTAGTTTACATTTTGCCAGTTCATATCTCATTAGTTCATTCCTTGCCAGTTCATATCTTGCTAGTGCTAGTCCATATACTGTTAGTTCATCTCTTTGCTAGTTATTTATATACTCTTTGCCATTATGGTTTCTCGTTGTTCTAACTTATTTTGGACTAACAACATTAATTGTAATATGGTTGTACTCTGCTCATTTCCTGACTGGATCGTTGTTATAGTTGAGGTTGACGTGCCTACTCTTGCGCTATGGACAATTCGAGGGGGAGATAGAGACTCGAAGGCCAAACCATAGAAGTTAGTTGTGTGGTAGTTTTCTATAAATGTAAAAGCTTACATTCTTCTTCAAATATAAAACTTCTATATTTTGTAAAGTTGATCTAGTTGTTGTGAATGAGAAGTTAGTATTTATGAGCACTTTGTTTATTGCAGACTAGACTGCGTACTACCGTCGATATCGCGGCATAGGCTGGGCTTGGACACGCACTTGTATCCCAAAAAGCGGGTGCGGATCGTGACAGGTCAAAATATTTATGTGGGCTAGAATGATTTGGTTTGGTTAAGGGATTGTCTTATTTTGTATGGTGGAGCTTGGAGAAGTAAGTCTAGGGTTGAGATGACTCAGTGCGACTCAACGTACATGTCCCTAGACTCAATAAAATAAAAAATTACAAACTGAGTACAAGTACATTTGTAATGTAACAACTTGACGATGACGTTTGTCTTGAACTTCAGATGTTGTAGATGATGTTCTGTCTTAAGCCTGATGAGTTGTATTGGATCATATCATATATTATTTTTTTAATTCTCTAAATTAGGTTGATTGTGATCCAGTTTGGGTCATCAATCTCCTCCATTTTGATAATTAACAAAATGATATTTTAATGTCGCAACATTTATACCTAGACACATATTGAAGGGAGTAAAATACTTTGTACGTATGAAGTAGCTCACCTGTAAATAGATATGTCGGCTCCCACAAATAAATTTCGGTTTACATCCTGATACAAAGTTCTTGTCTAAGCACAACACAATTCATAATAATAAATCCAACATCATATATGATCACATCAAAATCTATTATTCTCCCCCTTTGTCACTTAGCAAAATATAGCATAGCTCCCCCACAAAAAGATAGACAAAGGTAAGAGAGCAATCACACAACTTTTAACCATAACCAAACTTTGAATAGAGAAAACTAGCAGTTTTGATAATCCTGTAGAAGAAACTTACAGTCTTATTGAAACATACATAAACTACATAGAGCATATGGAAGGCATAGACAATCATGATCAAGATATACTAAATGAAGAACAATGGAAGAAATGTGTAAAGACGAGTATATAAACTACATACCAAATGTAGAATTCCAAATAGAAAAGAGCTTGTCAAAACACAAAATAGTTGGTAAAACTAAGAGAATTTGATAATAATCAGTAGATAGATTACCAACATGAAATCAAAGAAAAAAATTCAAAACGTAATATGATATGAAATATTAATCTAGTTTTGGAATAGCATTATGAAATAAAGGATTTCAGTCAAAAGCATTGTAAATAATAGATATCAAAGAAGAAAGATACCAATTGAGATATTGAAATAAATAAACGTGATATCAATTGAAATATAAACTTGAAACATTGATAAATAAAAATATGATAGTCACAATTGTCCACAGATAAATAGTGGAACAAAATAAAGGAATGATCAATGTAAAATAGAGCAATTGATAAAATGACCTCATTATTTACAAATCTATTTGCTTATCCAAAATTCATGCATTTGAACTCAATTACTTTATCATGCTATATGAATACCCTTTAGATAAACATAAAGGTAAAGGAAAAAAATACTTGAAAAGGAAAAATTCAGTTGAATTGAATGCTCCCCCTTAAAGTAGTACCAATGTTGATACAAATCATGAGTTTAGAGTAAGTCCTCAAAAAGCCAAATCAATTAAGCATACTAGGAAAGCCAAATCAATGAAAGTACATTAGTCATCAATTTAAGATACAAAAGTTAATATTAAAAAGTTGACATATTTAACCCGTATAAGAAAGAGATAAATAATAAAGATAATTGCATACACTCTCATAAACCCTTCAAAATAAAAAAATATCATGACCTCAATGAGATATGAAATTGAAGAGAATATGGGTCCGTGATGAACTAGGTACGACATATTAATGGGTATAAATGAATTGAACCAATTTATTTGCTCCCCCTTAAAATATGCGTTTCTAGTTCCAAAGCACTTATAGCATAAAATAGATAACTACAAGATCTAGGGGTAAATCGACTATGGATTTCTTCCCCTTGCTTAATTCATATAAGGCTATAAAATCATCATAAAATGAATAATGTCATCTTTAGTCAAGAAGAGATATCAACTTAATAGCTACTAAAGATGAGAAATCAAAAGAATATTCCATTTTAGCACATGTAATCAAAATATGACATACACTAACCTATATAGAAGAATCTCATATTTAAATATGATAGATCAATGTATGTTACCTTTTGAAAAAAATATTATCATGAAAAGGAATAAATTCAATTAAATCAATCATGAAAAGTCAAAATATAGCTCAAAAAATACAAATAATTAAAACTCAAATATCATGTCAATGATTATCTAATTAAGAAATGATCAACCAATTTATTGCTTTACATGGACTATGTATTTTACCACATATGTACCTATCAACGGGTAATAATCCAACCTTGCTAATACTAAAAGAGAAACCAATGAAGTTCAAATAGCAAAAAGCATATGTGATAATCCACGAGAAGTCAAAGTAGAGTAATAAATTATCTTGATAACCACATAATTAGATAATATAGGACTACTCAACCATTATGATCATTTATCAATAACAGTAAACATGATCCAACGAATTTCATCAAGAAATTTTTTTAAATCCATATTTATAATAAAATCTTACAAATCGATGGAAAATATGGAGAAAGAGTCAATCTTATTTAAATTATTATAGATTTGATCTAAAGAGATGTAATCTGATAATATGATAAAATTATGACTCAAAGATGAGAGAAATTTAAGAGATGCTTACCAATGACTATTATGGACGAAAGTTAAAGCGATGAATCACAAATCTCAACTGAAACAAGAAAAAAATTTGTCAAACTAATTTTAGAGACCAAGCTTATGTATCTAAAATAGAATACAAATTTCAGCAAAAAAAATCATAAATCTTGTTTTTGTAAACTAATACATCACATATAGATTAAAATTCAAGAAGATAGCTAGATGAGTGAAAGTGAACAAAAATTATGTAGCTAAACAATACATCAAAATAAGCAAGCTACATAACTAATTAAGATTAATGAGGTAGGCCATTAACAAGATAAATGTGCTCATTAAATCTTAAGTCACTAACACTAAAGATACATGCTTAAGCATGGAGTTCACAATAAGGGTAATACATTTTGAATGATCAAAATGATTTATATACTCTTTATTAAGCAATGATGAGTGTATAAGATAGCAAGTAAATGAATTAGACTCTCATCAAGTAAATGACAAAAGAGATGTTCATGAAAACACAATAGAATAAATCTCTTTGCTAAGTATTGAGATTGACCCAAGATAATGAAATAATATATTGATCTAGAGAATGTAAAATTAAAGCCATTATGAAAGTGTATTCTCTAGAAATGAAAAATCTCAACGCAAAAGCTCAACTCGTAGTAGCTAAAGACATAAAAATATGATGTATTAATTACATGTATTCTTATGTGCTACAAAAACATTATTATACAACAATATTTCAAAAGAAACATGTCCAAGGAATGAGCAAAAAAAGATCATTAAGATCAATAAAGCTAACTAAGAGCTAAAGATAGTAAGAGACACCATTTTTTTTAAAAGCTTTCATAGTTGTCACGACCCGCACCCTGATTAGGGGCACGAGAACGTGGGTACGTCCAGCCTACGCCGTAGTGTCGGCGGGTAGAACGCTGTATAGGTCATCTATAACATCTAACATCTAACAACAAGATATATAAACCTGTCATCTCCGTACGGAGGTATAATAGAACATCTCAACTCTATATCTCAAACACAAGTCTAGGAAAGATAGAGCGTGATATGGAATCAGATAAAAGAAAGGAACTAAAATAAATAGAGTTATCACACCACACAAAGTAGATGTACAACATAAATAATACAAGTCCTAAAATATAACTAAGCCACAACTAACAATCGGAACAATCCGATACAAACTGAAAGCTGTAAATACTAGACTAGACTAGACTAGACTAGACTAGGCACCCTCTACTGAGCTAGATGCTCCTCAGGCTCCTGAAGGTCACCCTCATGTGTCCCATAGAAGGTAGGACAGTCACCATCATCATCTGTAATATTTTCAACAGGTCCAGTCAGGACAGGAACGAGCATAATACATCTCACGCAGTTCATATCATGTTGGAAAATATAAAGCATACAAAGAGTAAGATACATGGACTGTAAAAATATATATAAAATGAGAGAGATTTGATAACTGGAAATATCTATATATGATAAGTAAGAACTGTAGGTAACCTGTGATTTAGAGCATGATATGGTTATATAAACGGGTTAGGACAATTGTAAAACTCCTAAATTTCTACTAATTATTTTTTATTTATTATATTTGTATGGATTTAAAATTTCGTATTGTACGTCACGTACTCGTATTGTACGTCGCGCACGAAATTATTTTTCTTGCTCGTCGAGTGCGAATATGGACGAGCGTACATATTTTTGAAAAACATTATTTTTATTATTTTTAATGTAGATAAAAATTATTCCTAGCTAATTTTCAAGTTTATGACTTTTATGAAAAGCCTTTCATTTATATATAAATAAATTTTTTCTATAAAATGGTAAATTGGAAAAGTATATCATATAAATATTAATTGTACAAAAATATATTCGTAATTAATTATTGGTCTATTTTAAATCAAAGTATAATTTTCAAAATTTATTAATATTAATATTTTATTATTTAAAAAGGTATTTAAAAATATTTATTTTCAAAATTATTATTATTGGTATTTTGAAAAATATATTTGGAAGTCATTGTGGCCATTTAAACCTTGATTTGATTTATGGACTTATTTAAATAATTAAGTATTGAATTTGAATTATCCTATTCGATTTTAAACTAAAGATTTAATTTGATTTGATTGGATTTAAATTAGATTTGGCTTGAGATTTGGATTTGGATTTTAATTTGATTGTTTTTAAATTAAATTAGGGAATATCTATTTTGGGTTTAAACAAATCCTAAACTTTATCTAATTGGGAATTCCCACATCCTATAAATAGGTAGGTACTCCCCCAATTTTTTTATTAATTCCTTCCATAAAATTCCATAAAGTATACGTGCCTCGTGTCGGTGTTCCATCCATCCTCGTGTCAGCCGTGACGGCCTCGGGTCCGACCCCGGTGTCATTCCAATCGTATTCCAATCTATTTTTTACATATACATTGTCACCATCTTCGTGTCCACACACGGACGTTATCCACCCCGACACCAAATTCCTAAAACCTAACCCTAGTCCGACTACCCCAGCACCATCTTCATCACCGCGACAGCTGCAACGGCCAACCCGCACCCTGCCTCAACTCCGACGCCACGACCACCCCGGTATAGCCCTCCCCGACACCACAGCCACCACCATCAAAACCAGCACAACCGACCCCAGCCTCCGTCCCGCCACTACCAGGACGCACCATCGCCTGTCCGTACCCCGACCAGCCCATCAGCCATAAAATCCTGGCCAACTCTGACATGACCCGATACTGACCGAAGCCCCATATTCGGCTACGACAACCAGGCCAAGACCAGCCCGCTCCTCACCGGAGCTGCGCCGCCACCAAAATTCATCTACCGATTTCCACCTTCCTGGCCACCATCACCGGCGTTCGACGTCGGCGAACCACACACACCACCGTACAATACAAAGCCAACCATCATCACCCCGCCACTGCGACCGGCCGCCCCACCTCCGGCCGGCGCCACCAACAAAGCCAACCACCGTCAACCAAGAAAAAGAAAAAGAGGAAGACAGAATAAAACCCTAGATCTAAAACTCACCCGCCTCGTCTCGCCGGAAAAGCCCAGGCCGCCTCGTACGCCCGGTCTTCGCCGTCCGTCCGTCGGCGCCGAACCCTCTCTCAGCCGAGCTCTTCCGCCTCTTCCATCCACTGCCGAAACCCTCTTCGACCAAACGCCGCCTTCAACCTTGTCGGTCGAGTCCCCAAACCCCCGTTTCCGCGTTCGCCTCCTCCGCGAGCGGTGCGCCACCGCGCGAACGCCACCCTCGCCAGCGCCGTTGGCCGCTGCCTGACCGCAAACTCCGCCGACCCTTTTTCCGAGAGATCCGCCGAGCCAGCAACCGTCCGCCCAAAACCCTCCGATAAAACCGTGCCCGGCCGACTTTCCTTCAACCCTCCGGCCGGACCATCACCCGCTGCCTCGTCTTCACCATGCCTACACCGGACCAGCGCCCCCGCCTAGGGAGCCTCAACAGATCCCGAGCTCCGCCCCTTGTGTCCACACCAGCGGTGATCATCGGCCGGCCGACCCCCTCCGGCGTGCTCCTTCCGCTGCACAACGACTTCCGAACCCCCATCGCCGGACCCTCACCTTCCTTTCGCTCCATCCACCGCCGACCGCCCTCTGCTCTCTCTCCTTCACAGCCTCTCTCTCTCTCGCTTATTCTCGCTCGCTCTTCTTTTGTTGCTGGCAAAGAACAACTTCTTTTCTTTTGTATTCGTTCTCTCTCTTTTTTTTAAATCTAGCATTGATGGAGAAGCTATAGTGGTCTCCTCGAAAGAGGAGCAACGTTATTTTTTTGTATTTTTACTTTGTTTATTATTATTATTTATTTTTTTCTCTTCAATCTTCTCTCTCTCTCTCCTCTTCCTTAGTTCCTCCGTTCCTCTCTCTCTTCCAAAGTAACCCACTCGAGTGGTTTGTTTTGGAACAGGGACAGCACAGATGTGCTGATAAAGTATTGGGCTTGCTTCTTCACTTTAGCTTTGTCATTTTCTATTTTATTAATTCTTTATTTTCTCCTTATTCTTATTCCTATTTTAATTATTGTTGATCTCCTTAATATAGCTATTACAAAAAGTATTTATATAACTACATGTATATTTAATTGAAATATAGTTATACATATTTTGACCAATAAAATACATATTTTTTTATTTAAGGCTTTCTACTACCTTTCAGATACACCTAGAATATTTTTAATATCATTTGGTTGTTATTTATTGTTAAGATTAATACTAGTATTATTTTTAGTACACCATTAATATGATTCTATTTTATTTTATTTCTTCTAAAAAGCCTATTTTGTAACTAAAATAAACTAATGGGCTTGACCATATATAATTTCAAACTAAATTTCAAAAAGCCTAATATGTTTATTTGCGTCATATTTTAAGTAGGCTTTTCATTAAAATATTATAGTATTATTTTTTTAAAAAATATTTTAACTAAATAAAACCCTAATTTCAAGTATTATAAATAGCTCTCGAAAATCGTATATATTATCCTTTTTCTTTCTTTGACTTTTTCTCATTTCCATAACCAAGCCTATATTTTCTATTCGATCGCCAATTCAAGCCTACCTTATGTCCACCCTAACTAATTTGACCATCCTGGACCCAATGGAACTGTCCGTGCCACTATCCGAGGTCCCCTTGTACAGTTGTTACACCAAAGTTGCAGATTATGCTACCTTGATTATCGCAGCACACCAGGCGTACTACCAGGCAAGACAACTTGCCATTCGCTGTTTAATTATTTTAGCTCATATTTCATTTATTTTCTTTATGCAAAATAAACTGTGATACATGGCATAACTGTTAGAACTTACTGTTCATTATATTTTCTGCTATGTATTATTTTTTTACAAATTAAACCTAGATTTAAGGGACCACCTTGTGTGTTGCATTCATTGGCTTTGACACGTTGTAAACACGAAGTTGTGTGTCGCATGTAGGATACGAAAGTGCGTGATTGGCTGGCCACCAGTACATACAAGCCGTGCGATAGGAATAACCGCTAATAGAAGTTGCATGCTAGTTTGACTTAGCGGTTATAGTGGTTTGTGTTGTGGATACAACACAGTAGGCATTGGGCGGGGAGGACAATTCCTTAGCGTATGGGCTTCGATGTACTTCCCTTGTGAACCGGACTCTCCGATGGAGATACGGGGTTGATGACCCATGCTCTTCCTGCTGGGGCCTCTGGTGCCCAAGAGGGGACTATGTCGATCCTATTTAGCCAGGGCCCATGCGTAGGAAGGATTGTTCTTAACTATATTTCACTTAGAACGGTAGGCTACCCTATCCGTTAGGTATGAGTACTTTTGGTTTGGGTACTTTTATCTGACCGTGACTTGGAACAATAACTTGTCGCGGATTAGTTCGTCACATCTTGTCCTTGTTTGGTTGTAGGTGTGACTTACTACTTCGATGAGAAGGTATTGAACCTTGTTGGGGTCCGGATACCATATCGGATTCTTAGCATGGAAAGATACGTCGCCGTGAATTAGTTTACCATCTCCTGTCCTTGTTTGGTTGGGGGGATGGTACGCTCGTTCAGTAGGTGCGTATTGGACCATGTTATAAATTCGATTTACTTATTTATTTGAGCAATATTTATTCAGTTTATATGGCATGGTATTATGTGTTGTTACGTCCCTCTGAGGACCTGGTTGTCTTGCCAGGTGTGTGCTATTGTCTTTAGCAGGTGTTCTAGCTCTAGCCGTGATCTTCGCTATTTCTTCGAGGATGATTGCATTTGGATCGTCTTCGCTTGCTCGCTACTCATTTCATTTTCTATGTACTTTTCTTTATTTTGTTGGTAGTGGATTTGTCTCCGCCCAACATATTGTATCAAGACAAATTCATAGTTGATTATATAATATCTTTTATTCTTGTGGATGAGATTAGTTATGGTTCTACTGCATTTTACAGCTTATGTATTTATACGAGGCTTCCATATATTGGAGTATACTTCGTATGAATACAGCTGGCATGTCTACGTTCCTAGTCCTACGTACTTTGGGACTGGGGCGTTACATGTTTTTGTGGTGGCCCATGCAGGTCAGATAAATTGTTTGGTTACTTTACCGTACCAAGCAAGCCTGCGAATAGGAATAGAAGTCTAGGATCTCATCCACATACTTGACCACTTTTTCTACCGTTTGACTCATCGATTGCATCTTGCTTGATTCCTTCTATCATTATTCTTATCCTCCCTTCGTGCTTACTAGGGATTGACCCTATTAGTTAGCTGTCCCAAACACCATTAATTTAATTCTTTTAAGTTGGGTAGAATGCCTTGTGACCTAGCAATCCCTTAAGTTAGAGGGCCCTAACCCATCTAGTCAACCAAGCCTTGGCCAACGAAACCGTAGAATGATAGTATAGGAATAAACAAGACTTAGATTCCTATGACTCTTAGACTATCCATATTTGTTCCTTATTTCAATCTTAATCACTCATGCCTATGTATTCACCATTTGATTAAATGATGCTAATATAGCCTAGTTTTTGATAGCTTATTCTTTATCAAGTTTGTTCATGACAATATGCTATTGAGTACTCACTAGCCTATTGTCTAATCAGAACTGGTGCATGATGGTCTGATCAACCGAGTACATTTGGGTTCGCCTTTGTCCATTATTCTACGTGGACGGAACATAATTAAACTTGTCCTCTAAAATTCATCCACGACTGCCTTGGCAATCCTTTTGAAATTATTCAATCGTCTTTGAATCACGTATTCGTATTCGATAACGCCTCCTTCGAACTCTATACTGCTTTCGCCTCCACCTATTTAGGAGGACGAAGGCGTTATACTAGAAGTTCCCCTAGCTATCCATCTCTTGTGACCATTAATACTAAATGTGGCTATATCTTTGTCTTAACTACTCGTCCTTTTCCTCGACCCTAAACCTACAATCTTGACTTTCTAATCACTTGAATTTAAGAGTGATTATAATCGCCTCTTAATCATATCCTCAACCTAGACTACGACTATATAAACTTCTTACCCTTCTATCTACCATTGTGCCTTCTTCCCCTTGTGTCCTCTCACCCCCCTACTAATTCTTAATTTCGAGGACAAATTCTTTTAAGTTGGGTAGGATGTAAAACCCCTAAATTTCTACTAATTATTTTTTTATTTATTAATATTTGTACGAATTAAAAATTTTGTATTGTACGTCGCGTACTCGTATTGTACATCGCGCACGAAATTATTTTTCTTGCTCGTCGAGTGCGAATATGGACGAGCGTACATATTTTTGAAAAACATTATTTTATTATTTTTAATGTAGATAAAAATTATTCCTAGCTAATATTTTCAAGTTTATGACTTTTATGAAAAGCCTTTCATTTATATAATAAATAAATTTTTTCTATAAAATGGTAAATTGGAAAAGTATATCTATATAAATATTAATTGTACAAACTATATTTCGTAATTAATTATTGGTCTATTTTAAATCAAAGTATAATTTTCGAAATTTATTAATATTAATATTTTATTATTTAAAAAGGTATTTAAAAATATTTATGATTTTCGAAATTATTATTATTGGTATTTTGAAAAATTATTTGGAAGTCATTTTGGCCATTTAAACCTTGATTTGATTTATGGACTTATTTAAATAATTAAGTATGAATTTGAATTATCCTATTCGATTTTAAACTAAAGATTTAATTTGATTTAATTGGATTTAAATTAGATTTGGATTGAGATTTGGATTTGGATTTTAATTTGAATGTTTTTAAATTAAATTAGGGAATATCTTTTTGGGTTTAAACAAATCCTAAACTTTATCTAATTGGGAATTCCCACATCCTATAAATAGGCAGGTACTCCTCCAATTTTTTTATTAATTTCTTCCACAAAATTCCACAAAGTATACGTGCCTCGTGTCGGTGTTCCATCCATCCTCGTGTCAGCCGTGACGGCCTGGGTCCGACCCCGGGTGTCATTCCAATCGTATTCCAATATTTTTTTACTATACATTGTCACCATCTTCGTGTCCACACACGGACACGTTATCCACCCCGACACCAAATTCCTAAAACCTAACCCTAGTCCGACTACCCAGCACCATCTTCATCACCGCGACAG
>JANAVB010011412.1:0-47488 GCA_029216955.1 Iris pallida
GGCAAGCTCATCTCCCTCTCCGAGCAAGAGGTCGTAGATTGCGACGTCACTAGCGACGATCAAGGCTGCAACGGAGGGGAGATGGACGACGCCTTCAAATACATCATCAAGAACAAGGGTATCACCACCGAGGCCAACTATCCTTACACGGCAGCTGACGGCACCTGCAACGCCAAGAAGGCCGCTGCCCATGCCGCCTCCATCACGGGCTACGAGGACGTGACGGCGAACAGCGAAGCGGCCCTCCTCAAGGCCGCGGCCGGCCAGCCCGTAGCCGTTGCCATAGACGCGGGCGGTTTTGCGTTCCAGATGTACTCGAGTGGCGTCTTCACGGGGGACTGTGGCACCGATCTGGACCATGGTGTGGCCGTGGTAGGCTACGGCGCAACGAGCGACGGGACCAAGTACTGGTTGGTTAAGAACTCGTGGGGGACGTCGTGGGGTGAGGATGGGTACATAAGGATGGAGAGGGATGTGGATGCCAAGGAAGGACTCTGTGGCATTGCCATGGACGCTTCCTATCCAACTGCTTAAGAGACCAACAAAGATGGTTTGTCTGTATGGTCCTTCTACTGGATGATAGGAGCTATCCTTGTGTGCCAAATCTGTACATCCATATCTCAGTTTGGACCATGTCTATGTTCATGTATCCACAATATTTAAGTTATGGACAAGTTTATGTTGTAACCTGTTTAGTATGTACGTACTGCAACATCAATTGTGCCTAACTATAATTAAAACTTGTCTGCTAGTCAGTATATGTTTCATAAGAATAGTAACATAGAATTTGATGTCTAATTTTATGTTGTATCCAAAATGTAAGAGTGTCCACATCCGGACACGTATTGTATTCAGAAAGTGTCCACGTCCGATTCAACATGAAAATATGAGGACACGTAAAATGACTGTGTGACACGTGTCCGTAAGAGTGTCCGAGAGTGTCGATGATCGATATGAATTCGACACGAGACACGCTACTAAGATGAGAGCGACTCCATGCTACACAGGTTATATATCCCCTATGGTGCATAGACACGAAGGCGACGGAACAGAGTAAGGACACGATGTCACACGACATCTATTTTGGTCTATGCTAACGTATTTTTTAGTATCTCTCTGTCTGTGGACTGTCTGATACGTCTCCCACAAATCAATTTCACACATTTTTAGATTGTCCATGCTTCCTAGGTTACTTATGCCTTATGATGTTAATTTGTGTGTGTTAAATTTGCAAATGTCTGATTAACTGGATGTCTTAATTGTAGGTGTACTATATGAGGAAGTTAGTATGGTTTGTATACTGTTCTAATTGTTGGATTGTATCTCGTTTGTGCCCTCAAGAAGGGGTGACAATGGAGTTGGTAATTTAGTCCACATCGGATAAGCGATGAGATCATGAGGTGTAGATAATTGGAATTGGTTCAGGCATTACATGAGAATTTCTTTCAAGACATATGGGCCCAATTCAATATCGCACCTCATGGGTCAACTCCGGTTCGGGTAATACCGCGTTTCCAACAAGTGGTATCAGAGGCCATTGTTACAGGACTGGTTTGGGCGCCTCCAATTAGTTCGAGGCAGATGGTGCTGAACGTTCATGCGTATACATGGATATACGGGTTCATGCATATATACGAATATATGGGCTCTCTTGTCAAGGTGTAGTTAGGAACGTTCATGCGTATACAGGGATACACGGGTTCTTGCATATACACGAATGTACCGGCTCTCTTGTCAAGATGTAGTTAGGAGCATATGGCAACTACAGGATTGGCTCTCAATGTGTAGTTAGGATCACAATGTGTAGTTTGGAGCATATGACAACTACACGGATTGGCTTCAAATGTGGGTTTGACGCGTCCAAGGTGGAGCAAGATGTTGTGGTTGGCACACAATGATGGTGTGGATGAACGTAGAAACAAACAAAAGGTAGCACTTTTAGGGCATATGAGCCTATAATTCAATATCGCACCTCATTGACCAACTCTGATTCAGGTCACACCGCATTTCCAACACTTATCATAGCAAGATTTATATTAGTTTTCTTGGACCTCTATCTACCAAATCATACAACAACATATATTAAAATAGGATGAAGAAAAATGGTGAGGTTTCAACACTAAAAACTGAAACAAAACTTGTTGATATAAGAGTTTATTATTCTATCACAACAGAAATGGTGTATGCAGAAATGTCGATATGTCCGAGTGGTTAAGGAGACAGATTCGAAATCTGTTGGGCTTTGCCTGCGCAGGTTCGAATCCTGCTGTCGACGATTTTATCGGTTTTATTTTATTTTATGTTTCCTTTTCTCTCCTCTCTTAAGTGATGTGTTGGTGTGTGAGTAATTGGTCTTTTCAAAGGGTGTTGTGTGCTGGGATAAATTGTAATTTTGCATTTTTTTTTAAATAACTTTGGATAATGGTTCATGGTCACAAATTATCTTGATCGCCATCTCCAATGGGGTTTGTATCTCCCCTATTTCCATGAAGAAAAGAGAAAAAAAATTCTTCCAACACTAATACAATTCTCATCCAATGTGACCTTGATGTAGCTATTGGACCCCAATTTTAAACTAAATCATAAAAAAAAAAATTTAATATTTTTATTTTAATATTAGCCAACGTTACGTAGAATATAAATTAAAAACTATTGGAGAACTTTTTGGGTGTAATTTCTATATAGATACTCTGCCAACCTTATAGTACAATGCAAGTAGGATAGGAATCCAATTTTCGAAATTCACATTGGAGAGAGCCTAATTAACCATAATCTAAATGGAATCTTGTTACATAGTGTAATTTCACATAACCTTGTAAAATTTGAAATTATGTTGGACATAACGGTTATACATACAATCTCGTTACTTGATCTTGAAGAGAGAGATAGACAGACAAACTCCGCATAAAATAAAAAGAATATTTATATTTAACCCCCTCAAATCAGGTGAATGAACTCAGACATTTTCTCTTACACTTTACATTATAGTTCATTACTCCTTATAAATGTTTTTTCTTGGCTCTCCAAATGCTTGATTTCTAAGGCTACTTTTGTGTGTTTCCAGGATTAATAAAAAGAAGATAAAAAGACAGGGAGAGGTGGAGGGATTCAGGAGAGGAAGAAGAGTTGCCCATATATGGCCGGTATGTAGTTGTAGTTTTCTACTAAATTCAGTATCGCAAAATTTTATTGCTTACCCTTAATGTCCCTTATACTCGCAATTTTATTGTTTATCCTTAATGCCACTTGGATGAAGAATTCTCATTTATGATGGCAATTAGAGATACTAGCAATTGTCAATATTCCAAAATTTTCCTACACTGGAACATATATGAACTCTAATTTATGAAACTCTGCTATGTGCACAAAGCCAGAGATACTTGGGGTTCAAAAACCATCTTTATGAATTTTAAGTTCAGTCCGGGGTAAATTAAAATCCTGACTCCGCTCTTGGTTGCAATTGTTAGTTGTTTTCTTTCATTTGTATCGTTCTTAAGGAGAGAACAACTCTATCGTGAGCTGAGGTCTCTTGAAGCAAGGCCATGACACTATTAGTTTTGCGTATCATTTGAGCACTGGCAGAAAGTGTCATGGGACATGCAAAGTATAGTGATTGTTACACTCGACGCAATCGACATACACATCACAAGTAGTTGTGCTACTTTAAGAAAGTGAATTTCGTCAGAAGTTAGCGTCGGCCCAAAATCACAATCCAAATCGTTCGAGAAACCTTTGAGTGTATCAAAACACAACCTCCCTAGCCTCTATAAACCAGCCATTGGAACCATACATATATAGTAGCATCACCACATCTTAATCACTTCAATGGCCATCACAATATTGCAATGCCTGTCGTTCCCTACTGTTCTTGGGTGTCTGTACATCTCGTGCCGCGGCATCCCGCAGCCCGAGCTGCATGCTGATGGCCGAGGTGCACGAGCGGTGGATGGGTCAGCACGGACGAGTCTACAAGGACGCGGAGGAGAAGGCGCACCGTTTCCAGATATTCAAGGCCAATTTTGAGCGCATAAAGTCGTTCAACTCCGAGAACCACAAGTTCAAGCTGGGCCTGAACCAATTTGCGGACATCACCAACGACGAGTTCAGGGCCCGCAACAGTCTCAAGACCACGTCGCCAGGTGCACCGAAGCCAGCAGCTAACGGCAGCTTCAAGTACGAGAACGTAACGGACGTGCCGGCCGCCGTGGACTGGAGGACCATGGGCGCTGTCACTCCAGTCAAGAATCAAGGTCAATGTGGTGAGTAGTACTGTACAACAGTCCCTCCAAAAATTTACTTTTTTTTTCAAAATGTCCGGTATAACGCATGCAATTTTGTGCATGCTGTGTTGCATGTCATTTGGATACATTGTTTTCAATTTTCACACATCATCTTTCCTGCAGTTCGATTCTGAGATCGTCCGGTCTAGCCAAAGAAGTTACATCTCTCATTGCTAACCACAAGAGTCAGCTGAGTTCAGTTTACTTGGTTTCGATGAGTAATTAAAGCTGACTTGTTTCTTTGACAGGATCTTGCTGGGCATTCTCTACTATTGCCGCAACCGAAGGGGTTACGAAACTCAGCACCGGCAAGCTCGTTTCCCTCTCGGAGCAAGAGCTGGTAGACTGTGACGTCAAAGGCGAGGACGAGGGCTGCAGCGGGGGTTTCATGGAGGACGGCTTCAAGTTCATCGTAAGCAACAAGGGCGTCACCACCGAGGCCGACTATCCGTACAACGCTTCTGTCGGCACGTGCAACGCCGACAAGGCTGCTTCCCCGGTGGCCACCATCTCGGGCTACGAGGTCGTGCCTGCGAACAGCGAAGCCGCGCTCCTCAAGGCCGTCGCCAACCAGCCCGTCGCCGTCTCCATAGACGCTGGCGGGTTCGCCTTCCAGGCGTACTCGAGGGGCGTGTTCACCCGGGAATGCGGCACCGATCTGGACCACGGCGTGGCTGCCGTCGGCTACGGCATGGCAGGCGATGGGACCAAGTACTGGCTCGTGAAGAACTCGTGGGGGACGACGTGGGGCGAGGAGGGATACATAAGGGTGGAGAGGGACGTGGATGCGAAGACCGGGCTCTGCGGCATTGCCATGGATGCATCATATCCAACTGCTTGATCAAGATCAACACCCCCTCCCCTCTTTGTATTGAGCAATACTGAACATACAAATTGTTCTGAATTGTTATGGTAATGAACAAAATAATTGTATGCTATAATCATACATATGACAATAATCTGATTCTTCAATGGAAATTTGTGTGTGACACTATTGGCGCAGCCTTTTTCAGTTGATAATTTAACCGAAAATTTTCATACAGAGCATCAATTATTTATAAAATCACAAACAAAGCACAAATTTGTGAAAATTGTATAGAGAGCACAAGAACGCCCTTAAGAAGGACGTTTTGCTCTTTATGCTATTTTAAAATATATTTTTTTACTTTTTTTGTTATATGTGTTCTGTTAAGCCGTTAACGAAAGGGAAAAAATGGAAACGCGGACGTTTTCTTATTTGTATATTTTTTTTTATAACGACATATGTGATTGTTTTTTTGAGTGTTTTTGATTGTTTTTTGAGTGATTGTTTTTTGAGGCTGTTTGGTAGGAAGGATGGAATAGTGAAGGAAGAAAAAAATCAAAGAGATGCAATTTTCATTCATATAGAAAGGAAAGACTATTTCCTTCCTTTGTGTTTGGTAGGGTGGAAGGAAAATGAAAGTGATGCACTTTCCTTTGTTTGGTATGGAAAGAAAAGTGGAAGAAAGGAAAAAAAAAAATATAAATTTTACCATATTTAAAAAAAGTCTTGCCTTTCCATATGGATGAAAATTGTATCTCTTTGATTTTTTTCTTCTCTTCACTATTCCATCCTTCCTACCAAACAGAGCCTCAAAAAACAATCACTTAAAAAAAAAATCAAAAAACACTAAAAAAAAAAACAATCACATCCTATCTTTATCAAAAAAAAAAATACAAATAAGGAAAACGTCCTTCCTAAGGGCGTTTCTATTTTTTTATTATAAATATTTTCTTTCGTTAACAGCTTAACGGAACATGTAACGGAAAAAGTAAAATTTTTTTTTTTAAATGGCATAAAGAGCAAAACGCCCTTCTTAAGGGCGTACTGGTGCTCCCTATGTAATTTTTACAAACTTTGTGTTTTATTTGTGATTTTATAAACAATTAATACTTTATATGAAAATTTCCGTAATTTAACAGAAAAGGACATATTAACAGGCTACGTAGTTACAAGCCAAGTTCTTTAATCCAGTACGCTTGTGTTGCTCAAACGTAACAACTGATGAACTATCTATAGTTCCATACACAATCATATTATCATACCCATTTTTTTTTTTTTTTTTGAAGGAGATTGTTGTAATGCCATTCTCTATATGGTGCATTGTGCTAGTTGGTTGGCTGGCTGGTTAGACTTGGATTTGTGCAAAGGAATCAATCAAATTATACTACTAAAATATAAGTAATTAGCGACGGATATTTCCGTTGCTAAAGTAATTTACCGACGGATTACCGATCGAAATAGGACGTCGATAACTATGACATCGATATGACATTTCCATCGGTAAGCCGTCGCCATAGCGATAGCTTACCGACGGAAATACCGACTTATTATAGCGACAGATTAGCAACGAATATAAACCGTCGGCAAACACGGCGACAACTTAGCGACGGATTACCGACATACATTTGTGAGCAAAAAAGTCAAAATTTTCAGAAGTTTAGCGACAAAAATTTCCGTCGCTGACTCGTCTATACTTTTGGTATCAGACACAACCTTAGCGACGGCAAATTCCGTCCACTACCAGAATATCACCTTTTAGCGTCGCCCAAAAACGTCGCTAAGTCCAATTTTTGATGTATTTAGCGACGTTTTATTATTGTCGCAGAAAGCCTAGTCGCTGACAGGAAAAATGTCGCTAATCGTCGCTCTTACCGACGCTTACCGACGCATGCATACGTCGGTAATTTACCGACGTTCACCGGCGTACCGTCGATAAGAGAGCGACGTTTCTTATTTCGGTAAACGTCGGTAAATACTGGACTTTAGCGACGCATTTAGAATACTTACCGACGTTTATCGATTCTGTGAACGACGGTAAATCCTGGAACATTTACCGACGTTTACCGACTCGTCCGACGTTTACCGACGCTATATTACGTCAGTAGGCGTCGGTACACCTGCTGATATTACCGACGTTTAGCTACTCTAGGTCGCTAATCACCGATGTTTACCGACGTAACTCTGCGTCGGTAAACGTCACTAGATTTGCCAAAAAATAAAAATAAATTACAGAATGTCATTTTCTTCACAGAATCATATTTTCTTCCTGCAGTTTAATAAATAACAATAAATACACAGAAGCACATTTTCTCCCTAGGTTCGTCGAACCTTCGGTGGAACACTCAACACCGGTAAATCACAACATTATCACACAAAAATCGAAATACTCTACAACCAATACTCAAAGTTTACAACCAACCAATATCAAGTTTATACAACCAATACCAAGTCTACAACCAACCACCAATATCCAAAGTTTACACAACCAATACTAAAAGTCTACACACAAACAAACAATCAACACAAACAAACACTAAAATATCACATCATGAAACAGTCCTAACTCGGACTACTGCGGATCTGGAGGAGGAAGGGCACCGCCGCGCCTCATGGATAGGAACATCTCGTACTCCTCCCGTAAAATCGTCACCGATGAAGAAGGTAGTGACGTCGGTGGAGTCGGTGTTGATAAGAAGGCAGTGACGTCGGCGGAGTCGACGACGATGAAGGCGCACCCGGAGGACAATACACTCCAACGCTGCTAGTCACTGGTGGTATGAATCCATGGTAGATACATACACATCGTTGAAACACTTGTATAAGTAATAGCATTAATCATGACATATCCTAAACATTGAAATAGAATCCCAAGTAATCATGATACAACAAGTGGTAATAGATATGATGTATCCTATATAGTTTCTTTCCCTTTCCTTCCTAACACAACCCTGCACTTGCAATTTCAAGTCCCTGACCTTCCTGCCTACTGCAGGGGACCAATACTCCTATCATCCATCTCTTACAACTATTGCTCTCATGATGCAACAAGGGATACTAATACCACAAGAGGCAGGGCAACATCAAGGTAGTGAATGATGCAAGTGTCAAACTGTAGACTGATTCTAAACATCAAGGTAGTGCAACAGCTCCCTTCTTTTAACTAAATACAGGATTTTATATACCTTTATATGGAACTGATACAAATAAGGTAAGAAAATCAATACTTGAAATTTCCTTACTGCACCATTGGGTTTTTCCCAATGCTTGTACTGACTTCAAACCAATACTCCCTGCCTTATGGCAGTACGGTTGCTGTTCTTGGTTATCAAAGGCTGTTCGATCCTTAGCCACACTACTAATCGCCCTGTATGACTCAAATATTTGATAATCAAGTCAAAATTAGAAAATTAGCACTCGATACCATTGATATCAGAGTATCGGTTCAGATTCAGTTACTCGAAGATAGAGTATCCGATTTGAACAGATACTCGAAGTCAGACTTGTTTGTCAGGCTTACTATGCCATCCTTGTTTCCTTCTTGGTATCATTCATCCAGTTACAACGGTGGAACACCACACTGTAGGCAATTTATAGGGTTTACTTGGGTTGGTTTAATTTTTAAACATCTAATGAAGGTCAACACTAACAGGTATACCATGAGCAATTTTATGAACGGTCCCTGCTCTTCTTATGTATGCCAACTGAATCCCCTTCCAAAAGTTATGCTACAACTGATCCTACCCTTGTTATCAGCTTTTCGTAGTTTTGGTAAGATATGCTGCATCAAGCCACTCTATTACAGATACTAAGTCACCTATGAACATTTTTACCCACTCGGACCTTGTATATACATGTGCGTTCCCACATGCACCTCTAGTGCTCCTAATACTCTGTTATATAGGTAACTTATAACCCCCGGTACTTATTTCAAGATATATATACAAGACTCCTACTTTATTGATCTAAGAAGTAACACATAAGTGCCTAAACAAAGTAATGCCAAAATTAGAGCTACTCTTGATCATTTGAAACAAAATTCCATCAATTTACTAATCTTGGGATGATTGTTTTATGCCCAATTGTCTAATTCACAAAAAAGCACCTAATTTCTAACAAAATAACACATTAGCATCCGCCAGTACATCTAGAAAAATACGCAAAAATTATACCTAAAAGACCATGGAACCTCACCTGGAGCTCGGACAAGATGTCAGAGAGGCGACCATTCCTCTGCACGATCGAGCCGGTCAGACCTAGCAATGAATCAAAGCTAGATTCGTCAGTGTTGGATCAAAGAAATAGATTTGATCAAAGAAATTGAAATAGTGATTCGATCAATTTGGAAGAAAGTACTACCAAAATTTATCATTTTAGCGACGGCCACATCCGTCGCTAAACCGACGGTAATTACCATTAGCGACCGATAACCGACGGATTTTGGCCAAAATAATCCGTCGGCAATCAGCTCGTCGCTAATAACGTTCCGTCGCTAAGTTGTCGTCACGGCAACGGAATAGCGACGGATTTCCGACGTCACATTACGAAGCATTAGCGACACGTTCCCGACAGATTTTCGTCCATTTCAACTATTAAGTATTGAACTGTGTAGGAAATAGCGACGTAACTTTCCGTCGGTAACCCGTCGTAACAGCGTATCAGATCGTATCGATCCGTCGCCAAGCCGTCGGTATCCGTCGGTACTTAACGACGGATTTGCGACGGTCTTATGACGGACTATCCGTCGATCAGGTTCTGGAAATGCTTGGCATTTCCAGCACCATGGCGACGGAATAGTCGTCGCGGACCCTTCGCTACCACGACGCCACAGCGACGGATTGCTGACTGATTATCCGTCGCCATGGTTCTGGAAATCATGCATTTCCAGAACCATGGCGACGGATAACCGCGCTCCGTCGCTGTATTTGGCGACGGAGCGGCTGGTTATCCGTCGCCCTGGCGACGGCTATTCCGTCGCTGTTCCGTCGAAGCTTGTACCACCAGAACGTTGCCGACGGATGATCCGTCGCTAAACCGTCGCTGACTGCAAACAGTTTAAACCTCCAGGTAGCGACGGCTTATTCGTCGAAAACCCGTCGGCAACTGGGAATATCCGTCGCTAAACGGTCACTAGTCCGTCGCTAACTGGGTTTTTTGGGAAAAAAATTTGGCAGCACTTTCCCTGTTCACAAATATGCATAAACCAAACCAATATATAATGCACACCAATTATCCAACATCATACAGACCAATATATAATGCACACCAATTATCCAAGAATCACATAGACCAAATATGCACATACGACCAATTATCCAAGAATCACAGACCAAACCAAATAAGAAAATAACAATTATCCTAAAGAGTAACATAATATCCGGTTGCTATAAGCCGATTATAGCACAATTAGTTCAAAGCTCTCACAAATAATCCAAATTTTCTTAATACAACATTTTAAGGAGGAGGTCGATTGTCCGTTCCCGTATTCGATCGACGCATATACTCCTCCACAAGGTACGGAGGCAAGGCGTCGTAGACAGTGCTCGAAAGTCGGCGAAGCTGCTCTGCGGATATGAGATCCAGGAGTGCCGTCACAGCCGTAGGCGTAGCACAGGGGCTTCAGGATTGAAAGAAAGGTGGCCCACGGAAGACGGACCGACACCTGCAGTCGACGGACCAGTAGAAGACGGACGAGCCACCAGCAGCGACGTACCGGCAGCAGCGACGCCCCGGCAGCAGCAGACGCAGGCGGAAAGTGCGTGGCAAATTGCTTCCGTAAGGATGACACCGCCTCGTGCAGCTGCATAAGCTGCGACCTAACATCATCGTCTGCCCGGCCATGGGAGGAGGCGGTGTCGGTGGAAATCTCTGCGTCGCCATATGCAATGGCCCTAGGGAGCCGACTCCGTACATGTACCCTTTCTTAAAGCCGCCGACGGTATCTACGAACAATCGTTCCGAGCGGCCAAAAAAGCGTCTGGAAGGGCATCGTTTCACCAACATCCTCGGTGTCAGTTAACTGAGCCCGACTAAGGGCCTCACGATACGTAGCCTATCAAATGAATGTGTTTATTATAAGATTTACCTAAGTTGTAATCTAAATTCTATGTATCACTAAGTTAAGTGTGAATCCTAAGTTTACCTAAGTTATAGTCCGAATACTTTTAATTCTACGTTAATCTCATAATCATAAGTACTTACATCAGTCTCCTTCGCCTCTCGTCGACGAAGCTCCCGTCCTTCCGTCTTTTGTGCGTATGCTGGAAGACGTCGTGCATGGTGACCGATTCTGGCGCCCTTCCCTCCTTTACCGCCCGTTGGGCCTGCATACGAAATTTGCGTAGAAACTAATTAACTCCTTTAATTAATAATACCTAATTCGATAGTGAAATAAATTTATGGTTGCTCACCAGATCTGCAAGTGTCACTGCGTGAGACCTTGATCCCCCCGTATGAAGGCCCGTGGCAGATCGGTCGATCGAGGGCGGGATGCGTCTGTGCCCGGGTACTCTCCGGGTCGGGCTCGCTCGATGGGGTCACATCCCGGGAACTCTGAATGCGACCACGACCACCAGCACCAGTACGACCACCTACGACCCGCACCACCACCACCACCACCACCACCACGACCAGCACCACGACCACGGCCAGCCATCATGACCTGTAAATAGAACACATAAATATAATTAACAATATAAAAGTGTAAATGGATATAAAAAACTAAACTAAAATATACATACCACCAGTAGGGAGACGAGTGCCGCCGCGACGAAAAAGACTAGGAGTGCCATCTGCAATAAGTAAATAATCGAATGAAAAAAACATGAATTCACGTAATTGCTTTTATGAGGTCAAACTGAATTCACGTAATTGGAAGTGTTTTTACTATACAACAATATTTAACCTAATCACTCGTCTGTTCTCATCCTCGGCCTTGTCTTCATCATCATCCTCCTCATCCTCATCCTTATCTTCATCGTCGATTTCATTTGTATCCTCATCCCCATCAAATTCTTCTTCTTCTTCTTCTTCTGCCTCAAAATTTGGGACAAGACGCCTCTTTCTCCCCTGGTTGACAGCTAAGTCTTGTGTATCAACCTCTTCCTCCCCCTCTATTTTCCTCAATAATATCTTCAACATCCATTGTATCTGAGTGTTGTCCCAAGTATTGGGACTTTTCAATCTGGTCCTCTTGGTATGCTGGGTCTCCAACGTTGAATGTATTTCTAGATTTAATCTTGCATACTGTCCACCAGTCAAATCGATCTCTACGACGCCTTGGGTAGCTTATATAGTAGACTTGAACAGCCTGATTTGCTATTGCAAATGTATCGGACCCTCTATACCTCCTGCGATGATTTATATCGACGAATCCAAATTGTTTATCGATTCTCCAACCGATATTTGGTGTCGTATCGAACCACTCACATTTGAACATCACAATATGCATATCATATGGGCCAGTATATTGTAAATCTACAATATCCTGAAGCACTCCATAATAGTCAAAGTCTGGCTCGTCGTCATAGACGGTGCCTCTTATGCAAACACCGGAATCCTTGGTATTGATGCCGTCATTGATAAATTCGACATTTATAGCATTCTGAGTTGACTTAAACCTGAAGCCATTAACGACATAGCCTGGCCAAGTCTTTATTTGCTTCTTCGGTCCCAGTGCCAGATAACGAATACTCTCATGAGTGAGTGTTGTTTCAGGCAATAAAATATGTAAACAAATATTTATAATTTAAATGTTTCAGATTATATATTAATAATCTCAATTATAATCACAGTTACTTACGTATTTGCGAAACCATGACGGAAATGTACAATCAAGTTCAACCATGTGTTACACAGTCAACTTAGTTGAACAAATATCCCTAAAAAATATTGATAGTTCGGCCAACGGAACCCATACAGCAGAAGGCAACAACTCTTTCAAAGCAATGGGCAGTAATCTTTCCATAAACACGTGGATACCGATACCGATACCGATAGTGCGATACCGATACCGATAGTGCGATACCGATACCGATACCGATAGTTCGATACCGATACCGATAGTGCGATACCGATACCGATACCGATAGTTCGATACCGATAGCATGGTTTAAAGTATCGGTCGATACCGATCCGATACGGCCGATACCGATACGGTTTGGCATGTTCCGATCCGATACCGACCGATACCAAATATTGACCGATACCGACTATGGGGATCTTTGTTCCGGTCAATTCGGCAAAACCAATCGGTACGGGTGACTACTATTTCATATAATTTCAAAACTACTAAGAAATAACGCTGAAATACTTAAAATTATGCCTAAATGTATAAAATATATGTTTTTAAATGTAAATAATTTATTAATAATTATTTGTTTTCCGATACCAATAGTCACACTAGCGTTAATTACCTATAATTCCTACCATGTCTACAATCACACATTACACCCCAAGCCGTTCTGCATGCTAATTATAATAGGCACATATATATATGTATATCACAGTTAGATGTATAGACCATGAACCCAAATACTGACTTATGCAGATGAAGAACTCGTACTGTCCTTGACACAGTGAACATATACACCATGAACCCAAACGCCATATTCACATTTACTAATCCAAACACCACCAAACTAATGGATAACACATTATTTAGCCAATATATAAATTAGATGAATTTGATAAGCAAAGCCCCCCGCCGCCCTCGACCAAAGCCCGCCGCCCCAAGCCCGCCGCACAGCCCCCGACGCCCCCGCCCCAAGCCCGCCGCCCAGCCCCCGACGCCCCTGCCCCAAGCCCGCCGCCCAGGCCCCGACGCCCCCGCCCCAAGCCAGCCGCCCAGCCCCCGATGCCCCCGCCCCAAGCCAGCCGTCCAGCCCCCGACGCCCCCGCCCCAAGCCCGAATGTCCCCAAGCCCGCCGCCCCCGCCCCAAGCCAGCCGCCCAGCCCCCGACGCCCCCGCCCCAAGCCAGCCGCCCAGCCCCCGACGCCCCCGCCCTAAGCCCGAATGTCCCCAAGCCCGCCGCCCCCGCTGCCCCTACGTCGACAACCGTGACACAGAGAGAGAGAGAGAGAGGAGATTACCTTCGGGAGTGAGAGAGGAGAGGACGCCGTCGCCGTTCATGAAGCCGCACGAGAGAGAGAGAGAGAGACAGAGAGAGAGAGAGAGAGAGAGGAGAGAGATTGAATTTGGGGGGAATGCCAAAAGTTCCCTCCGTCTTTTCATTTAAGTCTGGAACGCTCATTTAGCGACGGAATCACGACTACGAAACATCCGTCGCCAGGTAGTCGCTATTATTGATTATCCGACTGAATATCCGTCGCTACGTAGTCGAAGATATGTCCCGCCAATTATATACACAATTATCGCCAAATAAACGACTACGTGGCGACGACCGAAGATCCGTCGCTATAACACCGACACACTAGCGACGGATGTGCGACCTTTCCTGCCCCTAAAATTAAAATAAAAAATGACAAATGTTTGTGGTCGATAATCAGTCGCTGAGCGGCCACGAAGCCGTCGCTAATATCGACGGAATAATTCCGTCGCTAAACCTCCGTCGCTAAATGAGCGTATTTTGGTAGTGAAGGAAGATAAATCTCTAGAGCGAGATAGAGGACCTGCGCCGATGAGGATGAGGACTTTGGAGGAGGCGACGCCGCAAGGGAGAGGGGGCCACCAGGGAGAGGGGCCGCCGGGGAGAGGGGGCCGCCGAAAATGAGAGGGGAACGGGGGACGGGGGGGAGGGAGGCGGGGGGAATTTGGGAAGCGAGCGGGAGATGAAATTTTTGGCTAAAAAAAGAAAAACTCGATCGGCTGCCCCCTATATGAAACTTTTTAAACGACGCCCAATAAAGACGTCGCTAGATCAAAAAAAAAATAGCGACGTATAGCTAAATCGTCGGTCAACGTCGCTGATTAGCGTATTCGTCGCTAGTCCGTCGTGAAGCCTACAGGTATTCGTCGCTAAGTCGTCGGTAGTTAGTCGCTAGTCTGCAGATTTAACAGATTTCTGTCGCTATTCTGTCGCTGGTTAGTCGCTAAGCTTCTTATTATTGCCAGACTAAATTGTTCCAGCTTTACTCAAACCTGTGAATAGATACAAACACCAATATAACCCCAGTATACATTACAGTCAAATGATATACAAGAAATATAACCCTAATATATACAAAAATTAATCCAAACATCAATATATACAATAAATTGAACTCTAATTGCCTATCCAAACAACTCCAATAGATACAAACTCGTCCAGTAGTCGCAATATAGTACATATACAACTCCAATAGATACAAACTTCCTAAAGTTCATACAAATTCATCATCAAATACAACAAAGAAATAAAAAAATCAAGCTGATGATGGAGGAGGTGGAGGAGGCATAGCCGGCCATCTGCATGCATATAAGTGTCCCAGGATCAAAGTGACGATCCGATGTACGTCCTGGACAGGAACGTCTGGAAGAGTCGACGACACGACAAGAGGCGCTGTGGTCGAAGGAGCAGTCGTTGCCGGAGGTGCTGAGGTCGAAGCTGGAGCCGATGCAGTGGCAGCAGGAATCAGACCTGCTTCGCTTAGAACTCCACTCATCTGGCTCACCTGACCCTGTAGGTCCACCAAAATCTGTATAATCTGCCGCAAAGTGTAGGCGTCGGCAGTATCTCAAACGGTGGAGGTGGGGGTGGAGGTGGAGGTGGTGGAGATAGAGGAGCTTTGGAATAAATGGACGGCTGGGATACCAACGATCCGGTACCGTACATACTGCCCCCTTTTCCTCTACCGACGGCTTGTATCCATAAGTCGCTTCTCACAGCCGACGTCGGTGGCTGACTAGTCCCAGATCCCTCGGCAGTCCCTCCCTCACCGACTCGACTCTCTAAAGTCTTATACGTCTCCTATATCTATATAGGTGAATAGATTTACAGTTAATACTCATGTTTTAGTTACTATTATGTATTGTTATGGTTACGTTCTCATACGTCTCCTAAATTATTCTTTGATTTATAATGTTACTTAGGGTTATGATTTAGAGTTAATATTCGTACTAGAGTTCGGACTAACTATTTAGGTAAACTAAATATAGTTAAGTATGTAAAGACAAAAGTGAAATATAATTAGATATAGGACTCGGAAAACTTACATAGGTTTTTGGTCGCCTGATCATCTACGAGCTTCCCATCCTTCTTTCGTATATGGGTACGCTCGAAAACTTTAGGAAAGTCTACGACGTTCGGGTCTCCGCCTCCCCTGGTGATCTCCTCGCACTGTAACTATTAAATATCAATTTATAACTAAACGTTAAATTTAAACAACTGAAGAAATAACAAATAAGAATACTCACCAGCCGTCGATAATGCTCTGAGATTGGAATGGATCCACCCGCGTGGTGACCATCCTTAGCACGGACAGCCTTTGCCTTCTCACACTTGCCCTTATAGGCCGGAGTGTCCATCTTCTTCTTCATCTCCTCCCAGAATTCCTTCTTTAACCACTCCTTACGAAGAGCGCTATTTAGTGTAGCCAATGCCTTCAGGTCTTTGACCATATCCCTCGACCTCTTGCTGGCAACAGACTTGTAGCACTTCTGGATCGCCTGATCTCTGTGCGCCGGCCACTAGTACAACTTCTACAAATAAGGACAAATAAAAATAAATGAGCAAATATTTAATAAATGTTGTAAACAAAGACGATATTATTTAGACATAACTCAAGCATCTTGAGCCAAATATATCGTCTATCAACTAGGATGTCCCCGAAGTTTAGATAGGGACCATGGAATTGACGACACATCAACTCGCCCAAATCTCTACCAGCCTGGACCGGAAAGAACTTGGAATAAACAAAACAATGTACGATTAGATAATAAGTAGAGTATGAATAAATGTGTCTACTAACAATTATATACTTACATCGTTCCATCGGCCCACAGCTCGGGACGAGTGATGTTGGCTGGCCGCTCTGGTAAAGTAGAAGGCTCTGCAAATTTTGGTCGACGTATGTACACTCCACGGTCGATCAAAAGGCCAGGATATGGGTTCATCGCAGTAGGAGCGACAGGTATAGTCTCCGGCGTAGAAGACGGGGCACCAGCTTCGATAGGAGTAGATGCTGAAGGAATATCAGGGCTAGCTCCGCCGACCGAAGAACGAGTGAACGGCGGAGATAAGCCATCCTCCTCATCAACCAAATTGTCCTTGATAACTCCTCTGCGATCTGCAGCCGAAGTACAAGGAGGAACAAGAGGGCGGGTCGACCCAGATCCTCGACGTCGTGTACGGCCTCGTCCCGCCATATGTAAATCTGAAAGAAATAAAAAATAATTTGATGATACAAATAATCAATGCAAATCTAATATAAATTAAATAAATGTGTGTTAATACAAATAATAAATACAAATCTAATAGGTAATACGTACTAATTTTCTTCATCTTCTTCGTAATCCGAATCTTCTTCATCTTCATCTTCATCTTCTTCATTTTCACTATCACTTTCACTTTCACCTTCATCTTGAAATTCTTCCTCCTCATCCGATATGTCCATTTCAGACTCCTCTACATGAGGTAAGTCCTCTATTTCGAGCTCTTTGTCAACTATATCATCCTCTACAGTAACGTCAATCTCCATGTCGCCAACGTCGGCTAAACTCATATATGTTGGTTGAGGCGACTACCTTATCCTCCTGTTATGCTTGATCTCCAATATTATTGTAACGCCCCAGTCCCAAAATACGTAGGACTAGGAACGTAGACATGCCAGCTGTACTCATACGAAGTATACTCCAATATATAGAAATCTCGTATGAATACATAAGCTGTAAAATGTAGTAGAAACCATAACGACTAATCTCATCCACAAAATAAAGGAAAATTTAAGATATCATAATACCAACTATGAAAAGTCTTTATACAATATGTTGGGCGTTAGTAGAAACCATTCATGAAGAATGAAATAAATTTGGCGAGCGAGCGAAGACGACCATAATGCAATCATCCTCGAGGAAATGGAGTCGGTCACAACTAGAACTAGAACACCTGCGAAAGACAATAGCACACACCTGGCAAGATAACCAGGTCCTCAGAGGGACGTAACAAGACACATAATATCATGCCATAAACTGAATAAAGTTAGCTCAACAGAAAATTATATATGACTAAACAGATGAAGGTTCTTAACCATTCTATGTGAAAATGCAATTTGAAGACAACGTTCCACACAAGGGCTCCCGAGACTAGAAACACGATGCGTTAGCGTTTCAACCAAGGCACTAGTGGCATCTAGAGAAAAGTAAATAAATGCACGGCCACTAGCTCTCGACTGAGTCACAAATGGCAGCTAGACGAAAGTAAAGGTGTGAAAGTCCCTGCGCCTAATAACTGTCTTCACCCTCCCCATGCACTACTCGTGCTGAATCCACACCACGATATTCCTAATAACCGCTAAGTCTTCTAGGCAATAATATTAGCAGTTATCTCCTAACGCTCGTCTTGTACGCACCGATTTACGGTCGGTATGCAAGTCCAAATCTATATGAGACATGTGACATCGTGGTACACAGGTGTCGGCCAATGAATGCGGCACAAACAAAGGTGGTCCCTTAACTCTAGGCCAAATGCATAAAAAAAACTAAAATATAATAATTTGAAACTACATATGGTTTTGAAAGAACAACAATTAAAACATGCATGATATTGAGCAAGAAATAAAATAGTGAAGACAAGGTGTCTTGCCTGGTGGGGTCGCCTGATGTGGTGCAGTGATCCGACAAGTCCTGGTTTTTCCAATAGCTACGATTAATAAGTAAAGGTACGAATCCACAAGAAAATAGGAAGCTTGATTTAGTCACGATTAATGGTGGTAGTCGAGAAGAATCGGTGTAGAAAGTTACGTACCATATTTTTAGAAAGATATTTATAATACCAGAAACTAACCTTATTAGTAAAAATAGGTTTTTAGACCAATAATTAGAAAACGAAAACTCGTTTTTAAGCAAATACCATATTTTGTAAAAATAATTTATAGAGAGAAAACTAACAGTTAAAAGTAATAAATATTTGTAATATTTGGAAATCGTCTCAGGGTAAGCTTGTAAAATATACAAATTTTGTAGAAAAGCTAACCTTTTCATAGTCAAAAATACTTTAATAAATTTTTAGAAAATATTGCGTATTTATTTAATAAAAACATATTTATATAATTTTAATACTTCTAAAAATAAATTCATAATCATAACAAAAGTTTTAAAATAATACTAATGATATAATAATATTAATAATACTAATAACAATACTAATACTAATACTAATACTAATACTAATACTAATACTAATACTAATAATAATAATATAAATAATAAATTACTAAATAGTAACAGTAATACTAAACTTAATAATTAGTACTAATAACAATGATAGTTATAATAATGATAACAAATATAATGATAATAATAATAATAATAATAATAATAATAATAATAATAATAATAATTATTATTATTATAATAATAATAATAACTTATTAGTTATAAACCTTCCCCCACTTCAATGATACAGAGAGAGAAGAGGGATTAAACAAAAATGGGTTAGTAAAAGTGAGAGAGGGTCTTACAGAGAAAAGGGGTCGACGGAGTCGGCCGGGCTGGGTGGAGACCGCGGAGGCCAGGGCGCGATCGGCGTGGTCTGCCGGCGTGGAGGAAGCGGAGATGGAAGGAGAGGCAGCTCACCCGGTGGTTCGACCAACGGAGCACGGCGGCTGGGCATTGGGAGCTGGAGTGAGGCACGGGGTTGTGCCGAGCGCGGCGGAGGGTCGGAGAGAGTAGGAGGCGGACGGAGAAGGAAATTCGGGCTCTCGTCGGCGGATGGGCGGAGTCCCGCTGGTCGATTTTGGGGGCGCGACGGAGAAGAAGACACGGCGGCGGCCGTGGCGGCTTCCAACGATCGTCGGCACGGGGCATGCGAGGTGGAGGAGGCGGATGGGATGAGGCGGCGCCGGTGGTGGCGCGGTACGGAGCTCCGGAGGCTGACGATGGCTGGGATCCGACGGTGCTGGGAGTCGGGTGATGGTGGTGGTCTTGTGTTGGTGTTGTACCTGGCGAGGATAGAAGTTTGGTCACGGCGGTTGGGAGAGGGTGACCGCGGCGTCGGTGATGGTGGTGGTGGTCAAGTAGGGTTGGCACTGTGATGGTGGTTGGTGGTGTTGACGGAGAAGATGGTGGTGGTGCTGTCGTGGACTGAAGTAGGGAAGGCGTGAAGCGACAATGGCTCGCCGGAGTTAGGTTTAGGATTCTTATTTTGGTTGTATATGTCGGGGTTTGTCCGACACAAGGAGTACAATGTATATGTATTGGAATAAGAACGGGGAGGGGACACGGACACGATGCACATTTTTGGTTGTAGAATTGTGGAAGATGATTGTGGAGAAATAATGGAGGAGTACCTGCCTATTTATAGGATGTGGAAATTCTCAATTAGATAAGAAGTAGGAGTATTTAAAACCCAATTAGATAATTCGAAATTTAATTTAAAATCAATCAAATCCAAATCCAAATACAAATCCAATTTAAATCTAATTAAATTTTTAGTTTAAATCAAATGGGATAAATCAAATTGCAAATATTTAACTATTTAAATAAATCCATAAATTTAAATCAAGATTTAAATGCCACAATAATTTTAAAATATATTTTCTAAAATACTAATAATATTAATTTCAAAAATTACATTAAAAATAAACTAATAAATAATTATAAATTTATATGTATGCACAAATAATGTTTTCATAATTATGCTTTTTCTAGTATACAATAAAATATTATTTATGATTAATAACTGCTAAAAACAAAAGGCTTTTTATAGCAAGAATAATAATTATATATAATATTTTGAAAGCGTATAATAAAATAAAAAAAAATGTTTTTCTAAAATATGTACGCTCGCACATATTTGTACTCGACGAGCAAGAAAATAAATTTCGTGCACGACGTACAATACGACTACGCGACGTACAATACAAAATTTTAAATCAATACCAAATTAAATAAAAAAAATAAAAAAATAGTAGAAATTTAGGAGTTTTACATCCTACCCAACTTAAAAGAATTTTGTCCTCGAAATTAAGAATAAGTGGGGGGTGAGAAGGTACAAGGGGTATGACAAGTCTTCGGACGTGGCAAAGAAATAACGCTTAAACATAAACAAGCATTTAGTAGGTCACGATGGTAGGTTTGGGATCAAGGGGAAAGACGAATAGTTTTAGGATGAGGATATAGCCACGGGTTGGTAATGGCTAATTACAGTGGTCATAAGTGATCGGGCAACTAAAGGGTGTACTCGGCACGAGGGATTTCGTCCTTTTGAAATAAGAGGAAGACGAAAGCGATAAAGGGTTCCAAAGGTGAATTTATCGAATACGAATACGTGGTTCAAAGGCGACTAAAAAATTTCAAAAATAATTTTCAAGGCAGTCGTGGATGAGACTCTAAAGGGCAAGTTTAGCTATTTAGCTATGTCTCCATCCACGTAGAACGATAGATAAAAGTGAACCAAAGTGCACTCGGTTGATCAGACCATCATGCACCGGTTCTGATTAGACAATATGTTAGTAGGAGCGACCCAATTAACATATGTCTTGAACAAGCTCGATAAAAGGAATAAGCTTGCAAAAACTAGGCTACATTAGCATCATTAGTCTAGATAGTAAAAACATAGGCACGTGAGATTATGATTGAAATAGAGTAGAATTAGTTCAAACTCCTTAAGACTCTAAGGTATATCCTATGTTGGTCTCTATACAGTCGTCCTATAGTCTCTTTGTCCAAGTCTTGGTTAACGTTACAAGAAGGTTAGGTCGTAAGTTATTCTACCTAACTTACAAGAATTAAACTAGTAGGGTGATGGGACAACGGGTCATGTCCACCTAGTATAGGCTACCTCCCTAACCACTATCAAGCACGAAAGAAGGATAAGAATCAATGGTAGAGGGAAGCAAGCAAGATGCAAATCAAGGGAGTCAAAGTAGAATCGAGGAGGTCAATTATGTGGATGAGATCCTAGACTCTAATCCTATACGCAGGCTTGCTTGGTATGGTAAAGTAACCAAAAAATTTATCTTGACCTGCATGGTCCACCACAAAAACATGTAACGTCCCAGTCCCAAAATACGTAGGACTAGAAATGTAGACATGCCAGCTGTACTCATACGAAGTATACTCCAATATATGGAAATCTCGTATGAATACATAAGCTGTAAAATGTAGTAGAAACCATAACGACTAATCTCATCCACAAAATAAAGAAAAATTTAAGATATCGTAATACCAACTATGAAAAGTCTTTATACAATATGTTGGGCGGAGACAAATCCACTACCAACAAGCAAGGAAAGAAATACATGAAGAATGAAATAAATTTGGCGAGCGAGCGAAGACGACCATAATGCAATCATCCTCGAAGAAATATAGTCGGTCACAGCTAGAACTAGAACACCTGCGAAAGACAATAGCACACACCTGACAAGATAACCAGGTCCTCAGAGGGACGTAACAAGACACATAATATCATGCCATAAACTGAATAAAGTTAGCTCAACAGAAAATTATATATGACTAAACAGATAAAGGTTCTTAACCATTCTATGTGAAATGCAATTTGAAGACAACGTTCCACACAAGGGCTCTCGAGACTAGAAACACGGCGCGTTAGCGTTTCAACCAAGGCACTAGTGGCGTCTAGAGAAAAGTAAATGCACGGTCCATTAGCACTCGAGTGAGAGCTAAGGGGCATCTAGAGAAAAATAAATGCTCGGCCACTAGCTCTTGGGTGAGTCACTAACGGCAGCTAGACGAAAGTAAATGCACGGCACATTTGTGTTTCAACCGAGGCACTAGTGGCATCTAGAGAAAAGTAAATAAATACACGGCCACTAGCTCTCGACTGAGTCACAAATGGCAGCTAGACGAAAGTAAAGGTGTGAAAGCCCCTGTGCCTAATAACTGTCTTCACCCTCCCCATGCACTACTCGTGCTGAATCCACACCACGATATTCCTAATAACCGCTAAGTCTTCTAGGTAATTATATTAGCAGTTATCTCCTAACGCTCGTCCTGTACGCACCGATTTACGGTCGTTACGCAAGTTCGAATCTATATGAGACATGTGACATCGTGGTACACAGGTGTCGGCCAATGAATACGGCACAAACAAAGGTTGTCCCTTAACTCTAGGCCAAATGCATAAAAAAACTAAAATATAATAATTTGAAACTACATATGGTTTTGAAAGAACAACAATTAAAACATGCATGATATTGAGCAAGAAATTAAACAGTGAAGGCAAGGTGTCTTGCCTGGTGGGTCGCCTGATGTGGTGCGGTGATCCGACAAGTCCTGGTTTTTCCAATAGCTACGACTAATGAGTAAAGGTACGAATCCACAAAAAAATAGAAAGCTTGATTTAGTCACGATTAATGGTGGTAGTCGAGAAGAATCGGTGTAGAAAGTTACGTACCATATTTTTAGAAAGATATTTATAATACCAGAAACTAACCTTATTAGTAAAAATAGGTTTTTAGACCAATACATAGAAAACGAAAACTCGTTTTAAGCAAATACCATATTTTGTAAAAATAATTTATAGAGAGAAAACTAACAGTTAAAAGTAATAAATATTTGTAATATTTGGAAATCGTCTCAGGGTAAGCTTGTAAAATATACAAATTTTGTAGAAAAGCTAACCTTTTCTTAGTCAAAAATACTTTAATAAATTTTTAGAAAATATTGCGTATTTATTTAATAAAAACATATTTATATAATATTAATACTTCTAAAAATAAATTCGTAATCATAACAAAAGTTTTAAAATAATACTAATGATATAATAATATTAATAATACTAATAACAATACTAATAATAATAATAATAATAATAATATGAATAATATGAATAATATGAATAATAAATTACTAAATAATAAGTAATACTAAACTTAATAATTAGTACTAATAACAATGATAGTTATAATAATGATAACAAATATAATGATAGTAATAATATAATAATAATAATAATAATAATAATAACTTATTAGTTATAAACCTTCCCCCGCTTCAATGATACAGAGAGAGAAGTGGGATTAAAGAAAATTGGGTTAGTAAAAGTGAGAGCGGGTCTTACAGAGAAAAGGGATCGGCGGAGTCGGCCGGGCTGGGCGGAGACCGCGGAGGCCAGGGCGCGATCGGGTGGTCTGCCGGCGTGGAGGAAGCGGAGATGGACAGAGAGGCAGCTCACCCGGTGGTTCGACCAACGGAGCACGGCGGCTGGGCATTGGGAGCTGGAGTGAGGCGCGGGGTTGTGCCGAGCGCGGCAGAGGGTCGGAGAGAGTACGAGGCAGACGGAGGAGGAAATTCGGGCTCTCGTCGGCGGATGGGCGGAGTCCCGCTGATCGATTTTGGAGGCGCGACGGAGAAGAAGACACGGCGGCGGCCGTGGGGGCTTCCGACGATCGTCGGCGCGGGGCACGTGAGGTGGAGGTGGCGAATGGGATGAGGCGGCGCCGGTGGTGGCGCGATGCGGAGCTCCGGAGGCTGGCGATGGCTGGAATCCGATGGTGCTGGGAGTCGGGTGATGGTGGTGGTCTTGTGTTGGTGTTGTCCCTGGCCAAGGATAGAAGTTTGGTCACGGCGGTTGGGAGAGGGTGACCGCGGCGTTGGTGATGGTGGTGGTGGTCAAGTAGGGTTGGCACTGTGATGGTGGTTGGTGGTGTTGACGGAGAAGATGGTGGTGGTGCTGTCATGGACCGAAGTAGGGAAGGCGTGAAGCGACAATGGCTCGCCGGAGTTAGGTTTATGATTCTTATTTTGGTTGTGTCGGGGTTTGTCTGACACATGGGGGTACAATGTATATGTATTGGAATAAGAACGGAGAGGGGACACGGACACGATGCACATTTTTGGTTGTGGAATTATGGAAGATGATTGTGGAGAAATAATGAAGGAGTACCTGCCTATTTATAAGATGTGAAAATTCTCAATTGGATAAGAAGTAGGAGTATTTAAAACCCAATTAGATAATTCAAAATTTAATTTAAAATCAATCAAATCCAAATCCAATTTAAATCTAATTAAATTTTTAGTTTAAATCAAATGGGATAAATCAAATTGCAAATATTTAACTATTTAAATAAATCCATAAATTTAAATCAAGATTTAAATGCCACAATAATTTTAAAATATATTTTCTAAAATACTAATAATATTAATTTAAAAAATTACTTTAAAAATAAACTAATAAATAATTATAAATTTATATGTATGCACAAATAATATTTTCATAATTATGCTTTTCCTAGTATACAATAAAATATTATTTATGATTAATAACTGCTAAAAACAAAAGACTTTTTATAGCAAGAATAATAATTATATATAATATTTTGAAAGCGTATAATAAAATAGAAAAAGATATTTTTCTAAAATATGTACGCTCGCACACACTCGACGAGCAAGAAAATAAATTTCGTGCGCGACGTACAATACGACTACGCGACGTGCAATACAAAATTTTAAATCAGTACCAAATTAAATAAATAAATTAAAAAAATAGTAGAAATTTAGGGGTTTTACAATTATATGTATTTCTTGCTTTAGTTTTGCATACAGCCCACCAATCACGATTAGTGCGTCATCGACTAGGATAACTCGTGTAGTACAGTTGGACCGTTTGGCTAGCCAATACAAATGGCTCGAAACCTACATATCTTTTTTCATATTTTATATCAATAAATCCAAAGTTTTTGTCAATTCTCCATCCTTGCTTGGGTGTTGTGTGTCGAACCAATCATATTTGAACATCATAATTTGGGTATCAAAAGAGTAATCCAGGTCTACAATATCTCTTAAAACACCGTAATAGTCAAATTCTGGATCGGCGTCGTAGACTGAACCCCTTACACAAACTCCAGAATTCTTTGTGTAATTAGTTTCCTCATCGACAAATGAGTGAATGATAGGTTTATCATTAGTTCTAAATTTGAAGCCATTGATGGTATATCCATCCTAACATTTCGCCCTCTTACTTGGTCCGATAGCTAGTGCTCGAAGTCTTTCGTTGGTTAATTGTGTTCCAGGACGAAAAAACTAAAACATCACGTATCATAACGTCATTAGGATAAATATTTTTCGTCGGTCAATTGAATTTAGAATAGTTAAATGATACTAATCCTTACATAGTTATGGAACCACAACAAAAATTTTTTTGTCAACTTCTCTAGTAAGATCATCATCATCAATGCTAGGTCTCTCCATTTTTATCTCAGCTCTAAAAATACTATGATAAAAACGAAAAAAGTTAGAGAAATGTTTACAAGTATATCGCAAAATTGGAGTATAACGTAGCAAAATTACGTCTCTTACTTCTCTGTATATTCCATCTCCTCTATACCACTATTTAGACAGATATACTGATGAGCGGCTTCAAACTCATCGTCCTCCAACCACCGTAACTTAGAAGCACTTGTAGGCTTGCCACCAACATTGAAGATAGTACGGATTCTACGATTCGGTTCATCGACCTCACCTTCATCATTTCTTGGTGCTCTATTCCAGTTTGTTCTGACATGAGTATCAAAGTAGATTGAACAGAAGTTTGATACCTCCTCAATAATGTATGCTTCGCATATCGAAGCTTCTACATGAGCCTTATTGCCCACCTTCTTCTTCAGGTGATGTAGATATCTATAAACAATATATTCAATATTAGAACTGTTTGAATAAAATAATTATTAGTACTAGATAATTAAATATTTTATACCTCTCAAATAGATACATTCATCGATAATGGACGGGAGCACCGATACATGCTTCGTATGCAAGATGAATCGACAAATGTTCCGTACTATAAAAAAAGTCGGGGAGAAACACCTTTTCTAACTTGAACAATGTCAATACAATCTTTTCCTCAAGTTCAAACATATGTTGCAACCGTCAACTTACTTGAACACAAATCTCTAAAGAATATAGATAACTCGGCCAGCGGACCCCATACTTGAGAAGGCAACATCTCTCTCAGAGCGATAGGAAGTAAACGCTCCATAAACACGTGGCAATCATGACTCTTCATCCCTATCAGCTTGCGTTCGTTGAGATCGACACATCTTGCCAGATTGACACGTAACCGTCAGAGAATCTCAACTTTGTAATCCAATTGCATATTATCAATTTATTATCCCTACTCAGTGTAGATGGTGCTGAGGGCTTGACCCAGTTACCATTGGATCTTCGTGTTAGATGCAACTCTGGATGCCAGCAAATAATTTTCAAGTCCTTTCTTGCTTTGGGATTGTCTTTTTTTTTCTTGATATCCATCACCATATTGAAGATGTTGTCGAATACATTTTTCTCAATATGCATGACATCAAGATTGTGTCTTATGAGATTGTCCTTCCAATAAGGTAAGTCCCAAAAGATACTTCGCTTCGTCCAATTATAGCTATGTCTGAATCCTTCTAAGTGATGGCCTGATCTCGGATTTTCTTTTACAGTCGACAAATCCTCTACCTCTGCCCAAACGATATTCTGGTTCTGGGACGTGACAATGTTATATAAACCTCCTCATCCAAATCTCCCTGTAGAAACGTATTTTGAACATCCATATGGTGAAGTGTCCAATTTCGAACTGAGGCGACAACAAGAAGATAACGAACAATGGTTAATTTCACAATAGGGGCAAATGTCTCATGATAATCAAAGCCTTCTCGCTGATTGTAACCCTTGGCGACCAATCTAGCTTTAAACCGTTCAACACTACCATCAGACTGGTACTTAATCTTATATACCCATCGACACCCAATAGCTTTGTGTGATGAATGAAGGGGAACGAGTGACCGAGTTTCATTTTCTACTAAAGCAAGATATTCCGCAGCCATAGCTTTGCGCCATTTAGGTACTTTAAAGGCTTCTGTGAATGTAGTTGGTTCACTAATGTTGGAAATAGAGCAAACAAAAGTTTTGTATGATAGAGAAAGATGAGAATAAGAAATAAAATTAACATGGAAATACCTTTTTACTTTCTGAGAACTAGTACCAGGAGAGTGTGCTGTAGTGGCATTGGGAACTGACGTTGCACAAATATAGTCATCAAAACGAACAGGACGACATCGGGCTCTCTGTGAACCCGGTGGCAAGATAAGAGGATTAGGAGGCTGCGAGTCATGTGCAGTAGGAGATGGTGAAGTCGATGAAGGAGAAAGAGGAGCTGAAGCCGGAGATGCAGAGGTGTCCGGGATGATAACACCGGAGTTGTCGAGAGATGGTGATGGACCGACTGTAAGTGGCGTAGTCGAAGTAGGGAGGGGGACGGCTGGAAGTAGTCAATGGAAGTGGGTGAGTGGGAGAGGTCGTCTGGTAGTAGGGCGACTGAGGAGGAGATGAGTTTGGAACCGGAGAGCGGGACTGGACTAGAAGTATGCCCACAACTTGATCCAAAACCAGAGGTGGGGGCTGGACTAAAGGTAAAGAAACTGGGTTGGGCAAGGAAACCCTAGAGTTGCTATGATCTGTGAGTGAAAATTGAGTAGGATTAGCATAGGGAAATATGTTTTCATAAAAAATAACATCCCTGCTAACAAATACTTTGTGAGAAGCCAAATCAAAAAGTTGATAACCCTTCTGTCCATAAGGGTATCCTATGAATATACAACGAGAGGCCCTAGCAGAGAATTTGTCCCTATTATGAGAGAGGGTAGTGGAGTAACAAAGACATCCAAACGTGCGAATGTGCTCATATTATGGTGCCTTGTTAAACAGTCGTTGGTAAGGTGAGACATTTTGTAAAAGAGGTGTGGGGGTACGATTAATGAGGTAGACTGCAGTGAGAAGGCAATGACCCCAAAATTTGATAGGCAAGTGTGCCTGAAACCTAAGGGCTCAAGGAACTTCAAGCAAATGACGGTGCTTTCTCTCAACAACTCCATTTTGTTGAGGGGTAGCCACACAGCTAGTTTGATGAATAATACCCTTATCAAGAAAATAAGACCTCAAAGCACAAAATTCACTGCCATTATCGGATCTTACATATTTTACTGATTTGGAAAACATTAGTTTGCACCATAGAGATGAATTGTTTTAAGAGACACTGTGTTTCTCCCTTAGTGTTCATCAAATAGACCCACGAAGTGCGAGAATAATCATCTACTATAGTGAGGAAGAAACGGGCTCCCCTATTGCCGGAGTGGAGTAGCCACCCCATATGTCCAAGTGAATCATGGAAAAAATGGAAGTACTAGTAATGGTGCTTATTGGAAATGGTAACCGAGTTTGTTTAGCAAGCTGACAACAGTCACAAGGTGATAAAGAAGAACTAATACTTTTATTCAAAGATGAAAGTAACATATACAGGATCTTTTGCTAGAAATATGGCCTAAACGCCTATGCCAAATATCAAGAGATACATTATTTGGAGTGAAAACAAAATGTGCAATCGTTAAGTCATGAAAATAATATAGTCCATTATGTTCCTTAGCCACTCCAATTAGCATATTTTCGATGGAAAACTATGAATATGAAACAATTGTAAGAATAATGTTCCAACGCAACACTTCTAGGATGGTTGCGCAAGTATCTGGAATAGTAGGTTCCTCTTCAAGAAGCACGTGATCAACATCTCTGAGTTGAAGAGTGAGATAAACCTTCCTCTTCCAGACTTGATAATGCTCTCCATCAAACTTTTCTAACTTACAGAAGTCAGTATTGAGGAGTGAAGCATTAAAATTTTCCATCGTAGCAGTATAGCTTTGAGATTGTTAGTGCCGGGGCACAATTTTTCGATGGAAAACTATGAATATGAAATAATTGTAAGAACAATATTCCAACGCAACACTTCTAGGAAGGTTGCGCAAGTATAACGAAGATCTAAGAAAAAAAGATTTCGTAATCCACAGCAGCATATGATATACGAGAATCTAAGAAGATTTTGTAATCACAGCAGCGAAGAAGATGACAGACGAAAGATGGAAGATGACCAAGCTATATTCGCCCCACACGAATAGCACTTTCTTCTGACTTCTTGGATCGTACACGGACTCCCGTGCAAAAGCAACGCTGGTGCAAAACTTCTCTTCTCTCTGATAACCCCACATGGCACACCCATGTGCACCTCCATACCATATGTGCATATCTAAACTAGCATAGCTAATATATAGAGATACAACGTCTTTGGCCTATCTAATGTGGGACTAAAAGTTTATAAATAAAAGGCTAAAAACCCCAACAGAACATACAAATTGTTCTGAATTGTTATGGTAATGAACAAAATAATTGTATGCTAGTAATCATACATATGACAATAATCTGATTCTTCAATGGAAAGTTGTGACACTATTGGCGCAGCCTTTTCAGTTGATAATTTAACAGAAAAGGACATATTAATAAGCTACGTACACAGTTACACTTTTTTGAAAAGGACATATTAACAAGCTACGTACACAGTTACACTTTTTTTCTTTCTTCTTTCTGTTACAAGCCAAGTTCTTTAATCCAGTACGCTTGTGTTGCTCAAACGTAACAACTGATGAACTATCTATAGTTCCATACACAATCATACCGATTTTTTTTTTCTGAAGGAGATTGTTGTAATGCCATGCTTTCTACGGTGCATTGTGCAAGTTGGTTGGCTGGTTAGACTTGGATTTTTGCAAAGGAATCAATCAAATATCTTCTCAGTCTCGAGGACGTCGGTTCGTCAATGGTGGATGGATTGATTGTTCTTTTTTTAACTTTCATACTTATAAAATTGATCTCTGTATGTCCTTATTGCTATGCCTCATGTGTTTGTTATTAATGATAATAAAAAGAATCAAGATAAAAGTTAGTAATATTTTTTACTTTTATTTTTATACATTGGACATTAAATATACGAATGTTTATACTGCTATCATTTTACATAGATACTAGTGCGTGTACCCGTGCGACGCACGGGACAGATAAACTATTATTTAGTTATTTTTGTGTATAAATTTTTGGTAGGACGCAAATAATCTAAATAATTAGTGGTTAGTCATGCATTTATATATATATATATATATATATATATATATATATATATATATATGTTACTTTGTATCTGAAAGACAACATTAATTAATATTATTTTGAAAATGAAATTTTTTAATTTTCTAAACTTGAAAGAGAACATTTAAGGAGACTTAATAAAGTGAAAAGATTACCTTCTCCAAAAAAAAAAAAAAAAAAAAAAAAAACCTATAATTACAGCCTATCCAACAAACGAAGCCATCAGATCTAAAGCAATAATCACTAAAATCGAAATAAATATCAAAAATATAAAAATGACAGTTCTCTTCACAAAATCAAAACCCTAAGAAAAACTCGTCAATGCTAATCAAACAGTCAGACATATTCGAGAAATATATATTTGAAAATTGTCATTAAACTATTTCTTTCCGAAAATCTAGCAAGTCCCCACTATTCTCCATATGAATCCGCCCTACATAATGGAAAAAAAAATCTATTCGTCCTTTCTTTTAGAGCCGCTAGTCCCCTTTGGCCTGAAGAAAATATATTTTTAAGCAAGTTATACCAAACTGCCCTTAGCAAAATTAAGGAGATGTTTGGTGTACAAAATACGTCTAAATTCTATATTTTCGATATTTCAAATACCAGGTAACAAATTTTTATGAAAAATTATATTCCCATTTTTTGTCAATAATAAAACATTCCCAAAATAAAATGAAAATAATATTTTTAAAAGGGATAAAAAAAAAAACTGCGAAAAGACTGCAAAAAAACTGCAAAAAACAAAAATAAAGCATTCTTAACAAATTAAAATGAAAAAATGAAAAAAACTAAACTAAAACAAAAAAAAATCATTCTCAAAAAAAATAAAAAAATAAAAAAAACTGAAAAAAAGCCTTAAAAAAAGAACAAAGAAAGAATGAATCTTAGAAAACTGGAAAAAAATCTAACAAAAAAAAAATGAAAACAAAAAAAATCATTAAAAAACAAAAAAAAAAAAACGTTTAAATGGAAACAAAAAAAAACTTAAAACTGAAATAAAATAACTAAAAAAACCCTTTCAAACACTGAAACCCCCCTTCTCATTTCTAGTCTCCTTTCTGGTACTAAGGAACCCTCAATTTATAGTCTCCTTTCTGGCTTGGTTCCTTGTCACAAAATGCTCTCCTTTCTCGACAAATTAAGCTTAGAATTTTTTTTTTCTTCTAAGAAAAAATACTTCTCCAGAAATTACACAAAGTAGCTGTGTTAAATTAGATACTATTCTTAAACTTTTATTTTGCTCGAATATCATCATATTACGTTCTGTCCATAATAACAATACATATGCACCCATCTTATATCCCAACCATGCCTCATCTTTGAGCTGATATTATCAATTCTCCAATCCAGCCACCGATCATTGAAATTAACTGGATAATTATTAAACATGCAAGTTCCTTTGTCGGCCAAAACTGTAATACAAAATTGCAATGAAGAAAAATACTTTATGCAGTTTCAACCTCACTGCCACATAAAACACAAGTAATATCAGTGTATATGTTTTCAATGTAAGATAACTATAATAGAACCATCTAAATTCTATATTTTCGATATTTCAAATACCAGGTAACAAATATTTATCAAAAAATATATTCTCATTTTGGTCAACATATAAACATTCCGAAAATAAAATGAAAACAATTTTTTTAGAAAGGATAAAAAAACTGCGAAAGAAATGGGAAAAAAAATCATTCTTAGAAAAATGAATATGAAAAAAAAACTAAACTAAAACAAAGAAAATCATTCTCAAAAAAATTAAAAAGATAAAAAAATAAAAAAAATAAAAAAAGAACAAGAACAAAGAACAAAGAACAAAGAACAAAGAACAAAGAAATGATGAATATTAAAATACTGAAAATAAAAAATCTAACAAAAAATGAAAACAAAAAAATCATTTAAAAAAAAAGAAAAACCCGCAAAAAACGTTTAAAAGGAAACAAAACAAAACAAAAAAAAAAATCTTAAAACTGAAAAAACAAAAATCGAAAAAGCCTTTAAAAAACTGAAAAAAAATAAAAAAATCTAAAAAACGTAACCCCCCCCCCCCCCCCCCCCCCCCCAAAAAAAAAGTTTAAAAATGAAAAATAAAAAAACTAAAAAAATTCTTAGAAAATATAGGCATGAGAATAGATTTTCTATCCTAATTTTTTTAGGAATAAAAAAATTAACTAGTACCAAAATGTCCCTCTAATTGGTATCTTGACAGAAACAAAAAAAAATTCATAGAGCTAACGGAGTACTTATCGGAGACTACTTACCATCAATACACTATAAATGAAAACAATTTTTTTTAGAAAGGATAAAAAACCGCAAAAAAATTGCGAAAAAATAAAAATAAATCATTCTTAGAAAAATGAAAATAAAAAAATATGGAAAAAAAACTAAACTAAAACAAAAAATCATTCTCAAAAAAATTTAAAAAGTTAAAAAAATGAAAGAAAAACCTTAAAAAAGAACAAAGAATGATGAATCTTAAAAAAACTGAAAATAAAAAACCTAACAAAAAATGAAAACATAAAAAAATCATTAAAAAAAAGAACCCCGGCCCCCCCCCCCCCCCCCCCCCCCCCAACAAAAAAAATGTTAAAAATGAAAAAAAAAATTCTTAGAAAATAAAGACATGAGAATAGATTCTCCATCCTATTTTTTTTTTCAGAAATAAAAAAATTATCCAGTACCAAAACGTCCCTTTGGTTTTGTGCCTTGACAGAAACACACAAAAAAAAACACACAAAAATTCATCGAGCTAACATAGTACTTATCGAGTACTACTTACCACCAATACGCTATAAAGACTTGTGCATCTTTTATTCATTTATTGTTGGACGTGGTTCAATGGAACAGAATAAGAATTAAAAAAATTAACAAACAAAAACTTAAAAAAAACTCAAACAACAAAAAATCAACAAAGTGACAACACACAAAATATTGGATCCTTAAAATTTCTCCAAAAAAATATTCATATATAGTTACAGCGTATCCAACAAACAAAGCCATCAAATCTAAAGCTATGATCATTAAAATCAAAATAAATATCAAAAATATTCATCACAAAATCAAAACCCTAAAAAAATACTCGACAATGTTAATCAAACAGTCAGACATATTCAAAAAAATTATGAAAAATGTGTGCAGCATAAAGCCGTCAATAAAATAATCATCCATCAACAAAATAATCATATATCAAAGAAAGTGCGCTTCATTATCAGATTAATGTTTTTGAAAGAAAACCATAACCATAAGAATCGAAATAGCAAGAGAAGGAAGAATATCGATACCCCGACCGAAGAAACGTTGGCGATGGCGATGAAGTCCGACGTACCCCTCCTCCTCGCTACTACTTCCTCACTCTCTCTCTCTCTATAGGTTTTTGGCCTGGATAGTAACAATTAAAATAGAATAAAGAAAGTGAAAAAGAAAAAAATAAGGAGAAGACTTTATGAAAATTGCTACGAAGCAGTTATGGAAAGGTTGGAATGCCACTCCTATTTTTACGCTCAGTTGTTACGGACAGTTACGGAAGAAGATTTTTTTGGGAGGTTATGGGCGGATCCATTCTTGTTGGCAACAATATTCCACATAATCTCTTTAAAGATTTTTTGGACGGTTGTGGGCGGATCCATTCTTGTTGGCAATAATATCCCACATAATCTCTTTAAATATAAATTTAAATAATTTAGATGAATATTTGGAAGCATTTGGGCGGGAATCCCTCTCCATTGTATCTTACTTTCAGTAATAAAGGATTTGTACTGCTGTCATAGACATTGACTGTCACGACCCGCACCCTGTGTAGGGGCACGAGAAGTGGGTACGTCCAGCCTACGCCGCAGTGTCGGCGGTAGAATGCTGTCCTAGGTTACTATTTAATCAACAACTCACGCAATTATATAATGTACTTGTCAAATCTCAACTCCGAACGGAGGACAAGTATGGATATAATGAATCTCAATCACAGTCTAAGCACGATAAGATAACACAGAAGTTTATAACTAAAGACTAAATAACAACATTTATAAACTACTAAATAATAATATCTCAAACAAACTCAAATACAAACTCGTATCTCAAGTTATTACAATTCAAGTTCTAAAACATAAAAACTAAACCAAGTCTACTAGCTAGTCTCTCGATCACTCCTGAGTGTCGGGGCCAAAGGTAGCTAAGCCGTCTCCTGCTCCAAGGCAAGTGGGGCAAATGTCCTCAGGGCAAGCATCTGTAATATTTTCAACAGGTCCAGTCAGGACAGGAACGAGCACAATCTTATCTAGAAAACCCAAGTAAATGACAGAGAACTATAAAGCAGTTATAGACAGTTGTATTGATGAATATGGCAGTTTGTACGAGTAATGATGTAGAGAGCAGTTAAGGTACAAGGAAAGTAACGTAACTAAACAAGAAGAGAACATAGCAAAGATGACTGTAAAATAAGATCTAGCTGAACTAGAGTAACATAATGAGTTCAAATGGTACAATATAAGTCGAGTGTAATCCCAATGTGAGTCTAATATAAGATGAGTCGAATGTGATTCTAATCATTGTTCTAATATGGTGAATCGAATTAGGTGATACGAATAGTGATTTACATGATGTTCTAATAATGATTCGAATAAATTCTCCAAGTGTGTTTTAAAATACTTAGTTAGACATGTAAACGGCTAAGGATAAATACGACACATCACACACCTGGCCGGGTGTGGAATGGCTATCGTTCGAATATTATTCACAGGGGGTGGTTCGAATAGTAGGAATGTTCACATGTCTAATCAAGAATTTCCCCGCCCATCTAATACAAATGAATCCAAAATCCGACACATCAATCGAATAAAAGTCCAACCAACATATGAAGATACGAATAGGTGGTTCGAATAGTGATTCGTATGGTGATTCGAATAATAGAGGTAAGACGAGTAAGTATGTGTGTCGTATACATGGATTCAGAAATAAAAATACGTGTTTGTAATAGAGAATCACACACAGCTAACTAGAACTAAAGTACAGTAATTGACAAATAAATGAGAGAACTATCAGAGAATGTACTCGCCTGGTACTCTGAGAAGAGTAGTGTAATATCAGATGCCTGCACCAGAGTCACAATGTCCTAAACAGAGTAATATGAGTCATGATATGTAAAATACAAGAGAATTAAAAGCTACAATGCAAATTACATGATTTCTAAGCCAATCTAGGTCAAAGTCCAACTCTAGTCAACTCTGGGTCAACTGTCTTGGTCATTGTTGACTTTGGTCAACTCTAGTCAAATCAAACAAGGTTAACTAGGCTCTTTCTAGGTCATATTAGATCTAAGCCAAACTTGGACTCTTGGGTCCACTATATATCTAGGGTTAACCACAGGTCAACACTACTAAAGCTAATCTCATAAGCTAACCATATGCTATTACATACCCTAAGATATCACATATATATATATCAATATATGACTAAACTCACATAACCACAATACATACATAACACAACATGAGGACACATGAATGTGGGACTATCCATACACCCCATCCTACTAATTCCTTTACAAACACACATACACTAGACACTCTAGTCACACCACACTCAAGCTTTAAACTCACACACACAAAGGCTTATAGGTTCACACATATATATAAACACCTATGGGTCAAACATGGGCTGATTTGGGAGTGAGCAAGGACTGGTTTTGTGGACTTTAGTAGGGCTGTGTTTTGGGATGTGTATGGAACTGAATTCAGGGATACAAATGGACATGTAGAGGACAGCCATGGGACTGTCATATAGCTGGGTTTAGGGGCTGTCACATAGGAACTATGGTATGCTACAATATGGGGCTGAAAGCTTGACTGAACAACCTAGGAATTTTAGGACTGCACAACCAAAACATTACATGATGCAGGACAGTTGAATGTGCAGGAAAGTTTGAGGGTGTGTGCTAGTGTATGGACATATCATGTTGCATTACAACAAATATTCACCAATGCATTCTCTTGCACACATTCAAACATTTAAACAGTGAATCAAACATTTAAACAGTGAAATCAAATACCTGAGTTATCTCAGGAAATGTAGTTTGTCTAAAGGGAAAAAATTCAGTGGTTGTACCCATCAAAACAGAAAATCTAAACTCAGTTCTCAGTGAACTAACAGTGTATAAATATCAAAACCATTTCAGTTTTCTAAAACAAAACCAACACTCAATTTCCTATATAACTAGAAACCTAAATCTATGTGTACCCAATCAAAATCGAAACCAATGTCAACCTGTGAAAAAAATCAGAAAACAAGTATCAACAATAGTTTCAGCTCAGTCTTATACATACCACTCAATGAGCAAACCAATTTTGAAATCCAATATCCCATTCTCAGTTTGTGGAGTGCAAAGGGTGTGTGTATGACTGGAATACAAAAATGTGTGTGTATAGAGTGAAAGAGAATCAAGGGTGAAGTGTCAAGCCATGGTGTCACATAGGTGTGTAGGTGACTTCATGAGGGTATCAGGTAATTGCAGGCAATGTGTGTATTGAAGTGCAATGTAGTAGTGAGTGAATGAATGAGTGTGTGAGTATATAGTGATATTTGATTCCCAGGAAAACATGTGACAATATAGCAATTACCAGGTTTTCAGTTTAAAACCTACAATGCCAAAATCGAAGTCCATCCTCTGCACCACCAGAAATCCAAAGCAACTAACTCAGATAATATAGGAATAAATGTGAAAGCTGGCAAAACCAATTCAGAAAAAACACAAAAAGAAATAGTAACTGAAACCTACTAACTTAACATGTAATCTGGATACCAATCTTGGGAAGTAATTGGAAATCAAAACCAATCAAAAGTCTCTAAGTACAACCAGAACCCAACCAGGGAATTGAAAGGTATTACAAGAATCCTGATTTCAAATTGCAAAACCAAATGAAATACGGGCTGATACTTGAAGTATCAGACTGGAAATGACACAATACAAATTCAGAAATAAAAAGTTATAGTTCGAAACAAGGGGAATACCATGTATCCCAATCATGTCATCACAACCTGATACCCGAGATAACCTATATGAGCTAACTGAGATTTTCATCTCAAATTTGAACCATGGTATCTCATTGACAATATCAGTGAATTAACAAATTCAACAACCCCAAATAAAACTCGGAGCAAAGCTAAAATAACCTCGAATCAAATCGAAGCAAGGCTCAAATCAATTCATTATAAAACCAAATCAAATACTTGAACAACTGAAACCCATTTGTATCCATTTTGAATCCTCAAAACCCACTATCGAGTATCAGGACCCAAATCGCACTCACTGTGCACAGTTCGAGCAACCCGTGCAGCTCGAACCCTGAGTCCGATACGACACGGGGTGGTACGCCACTCGGGGGATGGCATGTCAGACACGCCCCCAAGCCTCACGCCAAGTGTCGTGTCCCCTAGTGTCACAGACTGTACACACTGTCCCTCGAGTAGCAGGGCAGCGCACGAGCACTGCACGAGCCCTCGTGCTATGAGTCTCGCTGCTCGCGGACACGACACACACACTGATGCACTCTCAGTCCTTCATGACCTCACCGAGCACATTAATGGCTACAAAACTGTACAAAAACTTTTTGAAAATAATGGTTTGAAACCCATTCAAACATTTCAACAAACATATGAATATATAGACTGATACGTGTCCGATACGGACACGTAACAGACACGAAATCCTACACTACTTGGGAGACAGCTAGGGTTGACCTAAATGAATGCAACCATGCAAAGAAATTAGGAAATGGAGGGTTTCAATAGGTTTTACCTATATTGAGAGCAAGTCTCAATGAAAAATCCCCAATTTAGAGAATCCCTCTCCCTCAAATTGTGTCCAAAAGAGATCCACTCCTTGCAAGCAAGCCTTCTTCAATCTCCCCTCCAGATTTAGATCCAAATTCAAGAGGTTGGGATCAATTTGGTGGAGAAATGGAAGAGTTTGACAATTTGGGGAAGAAATTAGGGTTTCCTACAAAGGGATGTTCTAAAAGAGGCAAGTGGTCTTGAAGAGACACTTTATAGGCTGAAGTTAGGTCTTGTTTGGGCTAGTTGTGGCTGCCTAAAATGAAGAGCTAGGGTTAGGGTTCTCATATTGGGCAGTTGGGCCAAGTTTGCTAGCCCACAAGCTCAAGTCCTTAGCCTTTGGTCCAATGTAAAAATCCTCCTACTCTCTTCATGAAACATAGCCAACTTAAGTCAACCAAGACCAACTTAAGCTTGATTAGGGTCCCATGCCAAGTCAAATACGGCACCAAGGTCAAGGTCAATGTCTAGGACAGTTTCTTAAGTCACAGCTAGTCAAAAGTCAAAATCAATAATCACCAGTGCAATAAATCATGAAATAATTCAAAGAGGCCAAATGACCAAAATATCCCTAGGCTAAAAATGATAATTAAATCATCCTAATGACATGGTTAGGCTCTATGTCATGCAGTCACTAGGGTTTCACTAGCAGCACGTCAAAATCACAAGTCATGACTTAAGGCAGTTTTCAAATAGTTTAAAAAAATAATTAAAAACCACCAAAAATCATAATGTGATTTAAATACCAGTAATAATATTTATAAATACAAAATTTTAAAAATACCCTCATTTCAGAAACTGGGTGTTACAAGTCTACCCCCTTAGAAGAATTTCGTCTTCGAAATTTAGATGATCGCACCCTTCCTAGGTTAAACCCCCAATCAATCAAGGTCGAAGCAACACAATCCTACTGGTCGTGATTCCACAGTCTCGAGCAGGGTAGCTACACTATCTAGCAATCACAAGAAATATCCTGGCAGGTACTAAGGGAAATCACACATGAAAGTGGGAAGGAAGAATAAGAAGGTCAAACGTGCTAACCCATCACCTGCAACGTCAGTCTCCTCGGCTGCCATCACAAAAGCTCCACCCCTCTGGTGCTGAGCTACAGGTGGCCCAGCTCCCTCTCTCTGAACCGGTAATCCGTCATATACGGGTGCAGTAGGACAATCTCTGACCTGATGAGCAGCGGATCCACAGAACAGACAAACCTTCCGCCTCCTATAATAAGTCTCCCAAGCGTGCCCTGCCCTCTTGCAGTAAGCACAAGTCTGCACCTTGCGGTCCTGCCCTCTAGGCTGATGCTGTGCCTGCTGCACTCTTACCGGTGCCTGCATCTCTGAATCTGCACATGAGGCCTCTTGGCCTGGCCTCCGCTGCTGCTGGTACCGTGAGCGTCCCATCCCCTATTGAGCCTCAGCTCAAGATCTTCCTCAGCCAATAAGACTCCCGTCAAAATCTCCTCAAAAGAGGCATCCCTGTTGCCCTTGGTCAAGGAAATTTTCTTGACCAGACCCTTCCGGAACCTTTGGGCCTTCGCCGTCTCGCTCAAATCCTCTACGAATCTGCCGAGGTGGCCGAACTCCCCAGCGTACTCCTCCACTGACAGGCTCCCCTGAACCAAGCTCTCGAACTGCGACTCCAAGGCTCGAAGCGCTGAATCTGAAAAAACTTCTTCTTGAAGAAGTCCTTGAACTCCTCCCAGGACTGTCCAGCTACTCCCACCCTGGGGTCTGATTGATACCAGGAGCGAGCAAGATCTCACATCCGACTAGTTGCTGCCTCTATCTGGAGATCTGTCGGTATCCGGGCCAGGCGGAAGATCTTCTCTATATGCTCGATCCACTCATCAGCATATAGAATCCCCTCCGTCCCCAGGAAGTCTCTGGGGCTCATCTTCTGGAAGTGCTTTATCTTCGGTGTCCTCGGCTGCTGGATCACTGGTCGAGCTGCGACCGTCGTAAGGGCCAACTCCATGCTCCTGTCCTGTCGGACCTGCTGTCGGTCCATAAACTGCTGGAAGTAAGCGAACATATGTGCCGCGTCCACGTGTCCTATAGGCGGCGGCTGCTGGAACTGCATCTCTAGGACTGGGTCCTGCCCTCGAGCTGGTGAAGGCATACCCCTTGCTGCTGCTGCTGAAGTCTCAATATGGGCAGAGGTGGCAGGAGCTGCAGCCTCCTGACCCTGCTGATCTGGCTGAGAGGTGGCAGTCCCCTCTACAACAACTGCTGCACCAGAGCGATGTGATCGTGTCTCCACCATCCTGAAGACAGATTGAACAAGAAAGTCAATACTGAGCATGAATCGATATATCAAGGAGGAAAATTTATTTCAAAGACGGCAAATCAGTACGATATGTAGATGGCATGATCTAAAGCAGAATTTTCCAAACTGTGATTGAGTACCTCTCCGTTTAAACCTATCTCTCAAATCCTATCGTAGGCTGTAGTGATACTCTAGTTCGAATACCACTACATAAACTCGACCTGCATGGGCCACCACTAAAAATGTGTCACGACCCGCACCCTGTGTAGGGGCACGAGAAGTGGGTACGTCCAGCCTACGCCGTAGTGTCGGTGGTAGAACGCTGTCCTAGGTTACTATCTAATCAACAACTCACGCAATTATATAATATACTTGTCAAATCTTAACTCCGAACGGAGGACAAGTATGGATATAATGAATCTCAATCACAGTCTAAGTACGATAAGATAACACAGAAGTTTATAACTAAAGACTAAATAACAACATTTATAAACTACTAAATAATAATATCTCAAACAAACTCAAATACAAACTCGTATCTCAAGTTATTACAATTCAAGTTCTAAAACATGAAAAACTAAACCAAGTCTACTAGCTAGTCTCCCGATCACTCCTGAGTGTCAGGGCCAAAGGTAGCTAAGCCGTCTCCTGCTCCAAGGCAAGTGGGGCAAATGTCCTCAGGGCAAGCATCTGTAGTATTTTCAACAGGTCCAGTCAGGACAGGAACGAGCACAATCTCATCTAGAAAACCCAAGTAAATGACAGAGAACTATAAAGCAGTTATAGACAGTTGTATTGATGAATATGGCAGTTTGTACGAGTAATGATGTAGAGAGCAGTTAAGGTACAAGGAAAATAAGGTAACTAAACAAGAAGAACATAGCAAGAAGACTGTAAAATAAGATCTAGCTGAACTAGAGTAACATAATGAGTTCAGATGGTATAATATAAGTCGAGTGTAATTCCAATGTGAGTCTAATATAAGATGAGTCGAATGTAATTCTAATCATTATTCTAATATGGTGAATCGAATAAGGTGATACGAATAGTGATTCACATGATGTTCTAATAATGATTCGAATAAATTCTCCAAGTGTGTTTTAAAATACTTAGTTAGACATATAAACGGCTAAGGGTAAATACGGCACATCACACACCTGGCTGGGTGTGGAATGGCTATCGTTCGAATATTATTCACAGGGGGTGGTTCGAATAGTGGGAATGTTCACATGTCTAATCAAGTATTTCCCCGCCCATCTAATACAAATGAATCCAAATCCGACACGTCAATCGAATAAAAGTCCAACCAACATATGAAGATACGAATAGGTGGTTCGAATAGTGATTCGTATGGTGATTCGAATAATAGAGGTAAGACGAGTAAGTATGTGTGTCGTAAACATGAATTCAGAAATAAAAATACATATTTGTAACAGAGAATCACATACAGCTAACTAGAACTGAAGTACAGTAATTGACAAATAAATGAGAGAACTATCAGAGAATGTACTCGCCTGGTACTCTGAGAAGAGTAGTGTAATATCAGATGCCTGCACCAGAGTCACAATGTCCTAAACAGAGTAATATGGGTCATGATATGTAAAATACAAGAGAATTGAAAGCTACAATGCAAACTACACGATTTCTAAGCCAATCTAGGTCAAAGTCCAACTCTAGTCAACTCTGGGTCAACTGTCTAGGTCAATGTTGACTTTGGTCAACTCTAGTCAAATCAAACAAGGTTAACTAGGCTCTTTCTAGGTCATATTAGATCTAAGTCAAACTTGGACTCTTGGGTCCACTATCTATCTAGGGTTAACCACAGGTCAATACTACTAAAGCTAATCTCATCTAACCATATGCTATTACATACCCTAAGATATCACATATATATATCAATATATGACTAAACTCACATAACCACAATACATACATAACACAACATGAGGACACATGAATGTGGGACTATCCATATACCCCATCCTACTACATTCATTTACAAACACACATACACTAGACACTCTAGTCACACACTCACACACTCAAGCTCTAAACTCCACACACAAAGGCTTATAGGTTCACACATATATATAACACCTATGGGTCAAACATGGGCTGATTTTGGGAGTGAGCAAGGACTGGTTTTGTGGACTTTGTAGGGCTGTGTTTTGGGATGTGTATGAAACTGAATTCAGGGATTTAAATGGACAGGGAGGACAGCCATGGGACTGTCATATAGCTGGGTTTAGGGGCTGTCACATAGGAACTATGGTATGCTACAATATGGGGCTGAAAGCTTGACTGAACAACCTAGGAATTTTAGGACTGCACAACCAAAACATTACATGATGCAGGACAGTTGAATGTGCAGGAAAGTTTGAGGGTGTGTGCTAGTGTGTAGACATATCATGTTGCATTACAACAAATATTCACCAATGCATTCTCTTGCACACATTCAAACATTTAAATAGTGAATCAAACATTTAAACAGTGAAATCAAATACCTGAGTTATCTCAGGAAATGTAGTTTGTCTAAAGGAAAAATTTCAGTGGTTGTACCCATCAAAAAAGAAAATCTAAACTACTACCAAATTACGGTACTTTAGCGACGGCAAATTAGCGACGGAAATTTTTCGTCGCTATCACCGTCGGATCACCGACGAATTTGTGACGGAATACCGACGGAAAGCAGTGGACAATTTTTTTTATTTTTTTGTCCATATCCGTCGCTATGCCGTCGATAGGTAGTCGGCCAAGTAGCGACGGTTTTATCCGTCGCTAGAACGTCGCATATTTTGGCGGCAAAAGCCTAAATATTGGCGCGAGATTTACTGACGACTTAGCGACGGAATAATCCGTCGCTACTCGCGCGAGATTTACTGACGCATTAGCGACGGAATAATCCGTCGCTACTCCGTCGCTAAATTTACGTTCCAGACTTAAATTGAAACGACGGGGGAAACTTTTTCATTCCCCCCAAATTCTCTCTCTCTCCTCTCTCTCTCTCTCTCTCCCGCGGTGATCGATCGGCGACCCCCTCTCCTCTCTCTCCCCGACGGTGATCGGCGACCCCCTCTCTCTCTCTCCCAAAGGTAATCCCCTCTCCCTCTCCCTCTCTCTCTCTCTCTCTCTTTCTCGCTCTCTCTCTCTCGTGCGCGCGCGGTGGTCGTGGGTGCAGCGGGCCGGGGGCGTCGGGGGCTACGGGGGCGGCGTCGACTGCGGGGGGCGGCGGTGGCGACGGTGGCGGGAGGTGTGGAGGGGGCGGTGGGAGGGGGCGGGAAGCGTTGGAGGATGGAGGCGCACGGGGGCTGGCCGCGGGGTGCGGGGGTTGCGGAGGGGGGCTGGCCGTGTCGGGGGCGGGGGGTGTGGAGGGGGCGGTGGGATCGAGGGGGCGGGCAGCGTTGGGGGGGGTACGATGGGGGCGGGGGCTGGCCGCGGGGTGCGGGGGGGGGGGGTATGTGTGGAGGGGCTGGCCGGACACACACACACACGGACACACACACACGGACACACGGACACACAGACACACACACACACAGACACCACACACACACGGGCACACACGGACACAGACACACGGATACACACACACAGACATATATATATATATATATATATATATATATATATTTTTTTTTTTTTATATAATATATATATATATATATATATATATATATATATATATATATATATATATATATATATATATATATAGGCATAATTTTAAGATGCTTAATTAGTTTACCTTATATATAAGGTAAACTAATTATGGTAAACTAATTATGCCTATATATATATCTATATATAGGCATAATTAGTTTACCTTATTTTAGAGTATGACTACGTAGCTAGTGTGTAGAGTAGTATATGGTTACTAGATCCTAGTGTAGTAGTAGTAGAGGAGTATGGCTACTAGTGATATATAGATATGTAGGTCCATGTGTATCTGTATCGGACTATCGCTATCGGTATCGAACTATCGCTATCGGTATCGGACTATCGCTATCAGTATCGACCGTATATACTTAGTATCGGGCGTAGCGGATTAGTATCGATCAGTATATAGGTTTGGGTTAAGATCAAGGTTCAAAGTATCGGTATTAGAATAGTAGGCCGAATAGGAGGCCGAGATAGTCGAATGTGAAGAAGGGAAGAAAGGAGCAGATGGGTTCAGAGCCATGGTGGAGGAGGAGAAGTAACATGAGAGCATTTTCCGCCGTAACATCTCCTGGCTCTGCTGGCAACTGAAGTCCAGATGCTACAAAGGATGATCCTTCGCTGAAATCGACTACAACACCCATCAGTTCAAGTTCATTCCTATATGAGTATATTCCAATGCCATAGAGGAAGGTCAACAAACTGATGGCTTCTATGGCATTGGAATCTACTCATAGGAATGAACTTGAACTGATGGGTGTTGTAGTCGATTTCAGCGAAGGATCGTCCTTTGTAGCATCTGGACTTCAGTTGCCAGCAGAGCCAGGAGATTTACGGCAAAAACTGCTCTCATGTTACTTCTCCTCCTCCACCATGGCTCTGGACACATCTGCTCCTTCTTTCTTCCCTTCTTCTCGACTATCTCGGCCTCCTATTCGGCCTACTATTCCGATATGCGTTTGATACGGTCTACCTAACCTATACTGATACTAATCTGATACTCTCTGATATTAAGTACATCCGGCTTACTAGCTAGCGGATCCACCAGTTACATGATTATATACTAATTATGTTAGATTGTGATACTAAGTAGCCTCGTCGTAGGCCTAGCGTGTTATCCACAAGTTTAGTTTTTCTTACGATATGAGTATCGGTATCGGGCTATTAATTTTTTGTTTAGTTTGTCTTACGATACAGATATTCACATCAAATCGAGCATGAATCGTTACTTTGTTGATCGTACATGGATGTACAAACGACAACACGAGAGCAGAATTGGTGTGAGTGACGATTTTCAGGCAGGTGTGGAAGTATTTCTTAAGTATGCCATGAGCAAAACTCAGTACATGGACGATAACAAAATCAAGTGTCCATGTGTTAATTGTCACAATAGATGTTTCAAAGAAGTGATGACTGTGAGAGATCATTTGACCCGTAAGGGTTTCGTACGTGATTACGGACTGTGGTCATCGCAAGGTGAATTATATTCAGAAAGACAGGCTGCAGAAGCTGGTACTTATGCTTTTGATAATAATGCTGCAACGGATGTCCTCGAAGACGACGGATGCTCTGTGGATTATGGAGACATGCAGAACCTTGCACGAGATATGGTGTATGCTGCGGCAGGGCCTAATTTGATCCGGAGGATCCTAATCCCGAGGCAAAGGAGTTCTATGATATGTTTAAGGACGCAGATACTTCTCTATATCCTGGTTGTGAGACTCATTCCGCACTGTCAGTGACGATGCGGTTGTTGAACATAAAGTCTAATTTTAACTTGCCACAAGCTTGCTATGATCAGATCACACAATTAACTAATGAGGTGTTACCGAAGGAATCAAAAGAGCTCCCAAGAAACTTCTACAAGTCAAAGATGATGGTCCGACAACTGGGACTGGGGTACGAGAAGATAGATTGCTGTCGCAACGGATGCATGTTGTATTACAAAGAATTGCGTATTAGAAAGTTATTGGTTCTGTAATGCGGATCGTTACAAGACAGTACAGGGAAAAGAAAAGTCAACTAGAAAACGACGTCCTTACAAGTATATGCATTACTTGTCGATCACGAAGCGCTTACAGAGGATGTATATGTCTCTGAATACAGCAGAACACATGACGTAGCACAGTGAAGATCGCATAAAGGACGAAGGAGAATTGTCACATCCTTCGGATGGGGAGGCGTGGAAATATTTTGATTTGTGTCATCCAGATTTTGCTGCAGAGCCTAGAAATGTACGCCTGGCGCTATGTTCTGATGGCTTCGCCCCTTTCGGACAGTCAGGATCTCAATACTCATGCTGGCCGTCATTCTTACCCCTTACAATCTGCCACCATGGATGTGTATAAAGACTCCTTATATGTTCTTGACAGCTATCATACCCGTCCCAAAATCCGACAAAGAACATCGATATATATTTACAGCCGTTGGTGATGAGCTGAAACAGTTGTGGAGATCGGCGTCACGACCTATGATATTTCCAAAACAAAACTTTCAGATGAGAGCTTCACTCATGTGGACAATCAATGATTTTCCAGCATACGATATGCTGTCGGGATGGAGTACGCACGGCAACATGTCTTGTCCGATATG